>JANRGW010002279.1:15033-27570 GCA_024733675.1 Psilopsiagon aymara | reverse complement strand
GGCGGTGTTCAAGGCCAGGTTGGACAGAGCCTTGGGTGGCATGGTTTAGTGGGAGGTGTCCCTGCGCATGGCAGGGGTTGGAACTGGATGATCTTAAGGTCCTTTCCAACCCTATTCTATGATTCTAAAATCCTTGTGGCACTAGGGTCACAAAGCAATAAAAGAATTGAGAAAAAAAAAGGATGTTATACTGATTGGAGCTTAGGAAAAAAATATATCTACTTTTCTTCTCCCCTTACATTTTTTAAAGTTGCTTCACGAAACTCCAAGAGGTAGGAAACAGATGGAATACTCTGCATAAAAAAATACGATAGACTTTGTTCATCACCTGCCAGCGTAGTATACACAGTGCTTGACAAGAAAAGTAGTATGTATGTTTGAAGTGAGAAGGCCAATAGCTGTATTTGGAAACTCAACTCAACATAGATTTCTTTAAATAAATAGTTTAGCTTTTACTATATGGATTAATTATTCATAAATTCCATTTCACTCAGTGTTGTTTAATAAATTTCCATGATCAGTTTCAATTGTGTTAATCAATTACACTTTGTAAAGCTTCACAACGGGACAGTATGATATGAAACTGGACAATACCTTCCCTCATTTTTGTTATCTTTAATTTCTTTCTGAAGGTCCTAAATACCGTTTAAATGAAATGTTGAGTGCTTGGGTTATTATGTACAGTGTTTCCTTGCAGAGATAAAGGTGGCTAATGTGAGTATATTGGTTGTCTATATGTATCAACTACTGATACACTGAGGAAGGCAAGTGAGCAGTGTGCACTGAAAGTGTGTGAAGATGCAGGGTTTATTTGGTGTGTACGTGGTATATATGCTTATAAAATTTGTTTTTACTACTTGTGAGAGGTTTGATACACACTGAGCTCTAGTTCTTCTAATTCTGATGCAAGTTGGCCTATTGATGGAGACATTTTAATTTAAAGAAGACAGATTCTTTTTAAATTTGAAGTAGCAGAGTGCTGTACATGGAGCTGGTTATTCAGTTTGCTTCAGCATTTATCTTATTAAGCTGTCACCTTGGATAGAATACATTAAATGATTTACAACAAATGAAAACATTGTTTCATAATTACTATTAAAGTTATAAGCGTTTTAGAAGACATTATAACCCAAACACACTGCACCAAAAAGTGCTTTTGTAAGTAAATAAATATTGAGTTGCAAACATTTTTATCAGCAGCAGATTTTTTTTTTTATTGAGGATGGAATGTCAAATAAAACATTCTTAAGCTTGAAATCTCTCAGTGCTTTTGATAACATGTGAAGCAAAGTCTTGCATTTTTTCATGGTTGTGCCTTTTTCATGTTTTCTTGCAGGGAGATTCATTCATCTTTTATTTAATACATCTTCCCGCATCGAACTTCTCCAGGTGTTGCCAATGAGATTAGTATTTCTGCAGAGTTTTGAGGGCAAGATACATACTGTAGTGTAGGTGTTTATCCTTCTACATATTGTTAAATGTTTCTAACTTAGCCTCGAATTCTATGAAGGCACATGGTGTCCTGTAAAGTCTTTAGGGCTGTTTGAAGTTCACATCCCATACTCCAGTGGTCTTCTGGTTTCCTTGTCAGTTCCTGATGTTCTTGTACATAATTACAGAAGATAACCTAGAAAAAGAGGTAACTTTTTCCTACATTGATACATTTGCATTATGTACACAGTAATATTAATGTAACCTTCGTTAGGTTTTCAGATGTAAAATGGTGGTAGCTTCTTGGTTTCTAAGAACATACTTACCTGGGTTTAGTGGACTTAGCTGTAATATTGTGTTCACAATTGACATTACCGCTGAGATTTTTTTCTTTTCTCCTGAGTGCTGAAATAATGGGGTACATAATTATTGCCATAAAGAAGCAAAAAGTATTTAAATTACTTGCATATTTAACAGATTGAGGCTCTCTTGAGATTCCATTGACTTGGGAAGGAGCATTTAGTTGAACCTCTGCAAAAAAAAAGACTGCTTTGGCTATCTGGATATGATTTTTCACTGGAGCTTGAGTTATTTCATTTATTTATTGTTCTTTCTTTTTGGCTTAGCTCACTGCTGTCCATTTCTTTAAGGTGATCTTTGTGTCTGGGCTATAACTTTAAGAAATTTCCTTTCTGTGGATCGTCTTAAGGACTTTTACTTGGTTTTTTTATTCCCTTCTGTTTTCCCTTTGACAGTTTGTGTTAGTGGGTTTCATTTGGAGAGGACTAACTGGGAGTTTAACAAATGCTAAATTATATTACAGTCACTACAATTCTTATTGGCTATGAGCTTCCTTAATAAAAGCATAAAACTCCATTTTCCAGATTCTGTTTTTGACTTAATATTGTATTATGTCTCTTAATTTTTTAAGGCGCACATTGAGTTTGACATCCATAGTAATCCAATATCTCTCCAGAGAGCAGGAGACAGGTGTAATGCATCAAAACTAATATTCTGGCCAATTCATTGAGACTTCTTTCCTTTCTGCTGGGTAGTTTTGGTTTTCTGAGACTGCACATTAACTTACTGCTTCCAGTGCAAGGTTGCACAGTACTGCTTGGGTTTGGCCTGGGCAATATTGCTTTTGGCTGTGATTTCTGCAGTGTAATGTACCATGTCACAATTCAGCAAAACTAATTAGGTTTGGCACTTCATTTACTCCAAGACTGTAGGTTTTCTGTAGATGTGAAAGGTTAAGCAAGCACCAGGTCTAAGGTGCAGATTGGCTGTGGAAAAGCTAACCAAACTGTTGCTTGGAAGACGAGTACTTCTTAAATAGCGTGACAGCGTGAGAGGATCGCATGAGATGAGAATGTAATGAGATATTTTTGTGGTAGCCTGTTCATTTATTAGCCCTTTTTAACTGATTATTACATTAATATTCCAGGTATAATTTTAATTGCATGAATTTTGAATTTCCTATCCATGTGGGACTAGGGGAGTCAGTCAGAAAGTCCTCATGAAAGTGCATATGGGCAGTAGGAAATGTGGTTCTTGAATTCTCTTGTGCCATTATCGAAGCTCACTGACAAACACAAAGCTATTTCAGAGCCTGCAGGTCTGTGAGTCTTCAGTATTTGATTTTGAAGTCATGCCTTTTGCCATCAAGGTGGGCACCTCAAACACAATCATCCTGCTTTGTTGTAAACATGCTGTAGAGTGGAGGAACTCCTGCAAGGACTTAAAGAAAGCACTCTCTTTCCTAAGTGGTGCATAGGTGTGTTTCATGAATCTCAGATGAATGAATTGCATTCACAACAAATAAAGCATTAACATGCCTCTTTAAAATGGCTACAGTAAAAGTGTAAAATGCCTAGACGAGGATATATCACACTGCAGAGCAGTCTGTTTCACTGTCTAGCTGCAGATGTTTTATATAACTTCTTAGAAGTGTTAAGAAGGAGCTAACTAATATATTCAGAATTTGTTCATAAGCTTTCACTTTAGCTCCTTTTGCAAGTCAGTTTTGTATGCAGGATTAAAATCTGTTTGTTTCTTTATTGACATAGTATTGAGATGTTCGACGGGGTAAGGAGTTGCATATAGAAAATATAGGTAAGGGGAAAGGTAAATGTCATGTTTAGTGAAGAGTGAGCTTACCAGCAAAGATGAAAGAGTAGAACAGTTTTCATGAGTACTTGAAAGGATGTCTTTTAGGTATGTGATATCAAATAGAAGTGGTAGAGTGTAAGTCTTTCTTAGGTCCATCAAGAATAGAATATTAGTCAAAAAAAAAAAGTGATGATGTGTTCCCTTTTAAAGGAAACAAACCTTTTGGTTTATTACATTAACGTGATACACTTGTAGTGTTTCAAAATGTACGATACATCTGTATGTATACTCTGGGTGAAGGATAAACACTTGTCTGAGAGGGCTTTAGGAGCTTTTTCAGCAAAATGATTATGGTTTGAATAATGGGTGTAGTTGGATGTCAAGTAGTGTAGCGCTGTTTCAGTGGTTACATGTATTTTTCAGATGAGTGGTAGGCTATTTTAGTAGGGCATTTTTATCGCCAGTGGCAGTGCTGAAGTGATCTCAAGTGAACAACTTTACTAAGAAATTATCTTCTTATTTTTCTGGTTGCTTCCTAGATTTCTTTTTCAGATGTAGTGAATCAAATGTCTGGTATCTTCAGAATTATAGTGGAAGGGCTAAATTTTTCTGTTATATTTCAGAAAGACATTTTTTTTGGTTTGCTTTTTGTCTTGTTGGTTTCTTTCCTTATTCCAAAATCCCTGGTTTGCCCTATTTTTGAAACGAGACCATCCTTGTTCCATTTCAGTGTCTCAGTGTTTGCAGTTCATTTGAACTTAGCAATTCCCTTACATGAAAATCAGTGATATGAAAATACCACTTTCAGTTTTGTCCCTTCTCAGGCTTTTCTAATATGTGGCATTTTTCCTTTGATACCATAGTCTTAACTCTTCTAACAAGCTAAACTAATCTGTTATGTTATTTGATTTTACCTTATAAGTACTGAGCAACATGTTGCTTTGACTTCACCCATGTTCAAGGATGCTTTAGGTTGTTTTTTCATTCATACACCTGATTAATCATTAAAGCATGTTTTTTATTCATTGTTTTACTGCTTATCCTGTTTACTTGTTTCCCTCTGGTGTAGTATTTCTCCTGTGCTTGTGGTATTCCTTGTGTTGTATGGAATATTAAAGAATTATCCTTCTACTCTCTGAAAACAAATATGCATGTATAATAGGGCTTTCTTTGGCCAGCTTGCTGAGAGCAACTACGCTTAATAGGAGGATAGCTTTTGTTAGTAAGTAAAGGCTGTAAAAGGAGTCACTGTCTAAACTAAAACTCAGGTTTCATGGGTTAATGAATGCAGTTCACAAGCCTGTACATAGAAATGTTACCAAAGACCACATATGCATCAGCATGATTTTCACAAGTGTTGCCTTGGCTCTCCACTGCATTTTATATCCCACACAAAACTGCTTAGTTGACATTTGAAATTGTCTACCAATCTGCTGCTCCTTATCTCAATGAACTAGCTCCTTATATTCTGGTCTGAGAACTAACGGGTAGTGTAATTTGTTTTCATGACTCTCTGACATTTGAAATGACAGGAGTAGTTAGTTAGGAGTAGTTAGTTGGAATATAATTATCCAAATTAAAATTGGCCAGAACATGAAGGTTAACACTTGTCTGTTTGCAAAAACAGATTTAAAGAATGGAGGCAGTCTTATGTATCATCGGGAGGATAATGCTTTCAGTAATGTATTTTGTCATGAAAGGGTTTGGTTTGGAAGAGACCTTAAAGCTCATCCAGTTCCAACCCCCTGCCACAGGCTGGGACACCTCCCACTGGAGCAGACTGCTCCAAGCCCCATCCAGCCTGGCCTTGAACGCTGCCAGGGATGGGGCAGTCACAGCTTCTCTGGGCACTGTATGCCAGCGCCTCAGCACCCTCACAGGGAAGAACATTTTACTTATACCTCATCTGGATCTACCTTCTTTCACTTCCAAGCCATTCCCCTTGTGCTGTCCCTCCATGCCCTTGTGAAAACCCGCTCTCCAGTTTTTTTGCAGCCCTTTCAGGCACTGGAAGCTGCTCTAAGGGTCTCCCTGGGGCTTTCTCCAGGCTGAACAAGCCCAGCTCTCTCAGCCTGTCTCCATAGCAGAGGTGCTCCAGCATGTAGTGAGCACCTTTGTGTCCCTCTCTGTACTTGCTCCAATACATCCCCTTCCTTATGTTGAGGGCCCCACAGCTGAATGCAGTGCTCCAGGTGGGGTCCCACCAGAGCAGAGTAGAGGGGGAGAATCCCCTCCCTCGACCTGCTGGATGCAGCCCATGGCACAGTTGGCTTTCTGGGCTGTACATACTATACTAGTTTATAAAGTCAGCGCCTCATCCTAAAGGCAGAGCGCACATTCTGAAAGATGCAGGATTTCTGTTTTTTAGACTGCATTATAAGATTTTAAACTGTGTGTTCATTTTTTCCACAACTGAAATGCTAGTCTAAAATCTATCTGTAATGTGGCCCCTTTTGCATTTTGTTTCCTACTTCCCGCAGACTTCCACTGCTTGGAATGTGCAAAGCCTTCATTCTCAATAAAAATAGAGAATGCGAGTGGTTCCTTTGGTTCTTGGAGCTGGTAAGGGTGACTACAATGTAAGTGGCACATATATTATGATTCCACCACCTATATTTAACTCTGATGATATTTCTGACAAGCTGCTTGCATTTAGACAAGTCAGCAGTTCTCAATCATGACACATGAGCTGGGACAGGAGAACAAATCATCTGAAAAGGACAGAAAATAGAGGATTCGATGGTGAGATGTTAGGAAAGATGGTATAAAGTAAATACTAAAAGGAATATTATTGTTAAGTTTAATCAGTCATTTTGACATCTCTGAAGTGCTGAACGCTTCACTTTTTCTATTACACAGGTATATGTAATAACTGGAATAAGCAATAGCGTCAAAGACCCAGAAAGATTTAGTTTGTTATGGTCTTTACAAGAATATATAGTTTTAGTGAAAAGTTAGGATTCTACATGCTGTATTTCATTTATTAACCTTTTTGAGTTCCTATTAATGATCATCAGTCAGAACTTCTGTGCTTGTTATTCTGCCTATTTCCAGTATGCACTTTGTTATTGACAAGTACAACTAGACTTGAGAATGAAAATCATGACAGTGAATTAATTTAATTCATAAAAATGAACAACTTAGGGGAGAAGGGAGTTCACATTAGGGTGCTATTGACTGAATTCAGCTGTTTGTATGGCCATTGTAAGAGGAAAGCAAATCATCTGCCTGGAGTGTGTAAGAAGGAAAGTTTAAGATAATTATGTTTTTATAGACCACATCCAGTGTTGTGGAATGACCTTGGCTGGCTTCTTGGATGCACCCCTGAGCTGCTGCCCCATCACAGTAAGGTGGGGAGAGATGTAAAAGCTTATGATTGGTGAAAGGGATGGTAACCGGGAGAGATCACAGCCAAAACTCAGACTGTGCATTGCCAGAGGGTGGTATCATCCTTGTTGTAAAGCAATGAAGGAAGAGAGGCAGCCCCACAGCCAGCATCTGCTCACTGACACCCTGTTCATATAGGAAAATAATGTAAAACAGCTTCAGTCAGGAGGAAGTAACTTCCACCCCAAATGAGGTGCTCCTTTTCCCCCCATTCTTGGCTATTTTCTTGTCAGATCTTCCTGATAAAATTCCTTACACTCTCAAGTTGAACATACAGTAATGGTGGACAAGCAGATTCTTTATGAGGTGATGCAGTAAAAACCATCCAATAGCTGTAATGAATATGTGTGCAATTAAAACATGAAAATAATGCTATGTAAAACAGCTATTACACTATCCATCACAATCATTCAAAGGAACTGCTGTTTTAATAGCAGAACCAAATTTTACTTTGGGTGTCTGTGAATTTAATGAGCAATTTGTTGCTAATATATTTGGAAAATTTAAAGGGTGAACATTTGCAGGTCATGCTTTCAATATTGGGCTTTTTACAAGAAAAGGGTTTTATCTTTCAAGGGTATCATCAGTAAGAAACGCATGCAGAATCAAACTGCAGTCCTTTCTCCTGTTTCTTGAGCTCTCCTCTGTGTGGTGCTGTGTATCTACAGCAGTACAAAGATGGATTTTGGTGAGTAGTTTTCCTATACATTAAAACATGTGACATCAGCTTCTTAGTATGATTGAAGTAGAAGAAAACATTACACATCTATAGATAAATCAGCAACCCGGAACTTTGCATGCATGGATTGTCTGTCACATCTCTTATGTTTTGACTGGTATAATAGCACTTAAAAACTCAGGCAGATTGGTGGGTTCCATTAATAAGGACTTAAAATGTAGTAAGTTAAATCTGAATTCGTTACCTGTCACATAGTAATAAATCACATAGGTAATTCCACATTTGCAGGTGAGTGCAGGATGGCTATTCCAGAGGTGAGGAACGCTCACTGTCTGGTGGGATGAAGGGAGTCTTGCAGACAGGTCTGCAGGTATTTGAGCTTGAAGTCCTGTTCTGTACTGTAGCAGACCATTTTCTTTAGTATAAGTATAAATCACAGAACATCTCTTTACAGATTTTGTTAAAAAACCTTAAAGTTCCTACATACAGATTTTCGTTAGATATTAGCATGAAATTATTCCCTATGAGGGTGCTGAGGTGCTGGCACAGGGTGCCCAGAGAAGCTGTGGCTGCCCCATCCCTGGCAGTGTTCAAGGTCAGGTTGGACACAGGGGCTTGGATCACCCTGCTCTGGTGGAAGGTGTCCCTGCCCGTGGCAGGAGCTTGGAACTGGATGAGCTTTAAGGTCCCTTCCAGCCCAGACCATTCCATGACTATGATTTACTCTGCATTACAATGGTGAGCATTTCAGTGAATGAAATGGAATAGGTTTTAATGGTTGTATATGATTTAGGGAAAATTTTAAGTAAATCAGGTGAAAAATTAACCACATCAATGAATAACTTTGCAAATGAATTTCTTTTCTAATAAACCACAGAATTCCAACTGCTGTCTGTGGCCTAGATAGCATGATGGTCCTGATTGTAGGAGCTTAGGAGAAATTAGAGAGGTTGTGAGTTTTGGATACAGTGGTAGGAGATTACTGCAACTGTTTTCTTGTAATATGGATCAGGGCTGCGCTGGGACATGAACCAGACTAAATTTGTAGGCATGTCTGTTTTATGCCAATGAGAGAAAGTCAATCTCTGGTATTTTCCCAGGGAGCATGTAGGACCTGGTTCAGAATGAGAGGCTGAAGTTCCAACTTGTAATAGTGATTTTGGTATGTTTGGATACAGCAGCAACAAGTAGTGCACAGTTTCCTAAAGCTACTTAAAGCAAATATCCATAAACCCAAGAAGAGTTGTTTAAAAGAAAACAAACAGTAGCTGAGAGCTAAATCTTTTTAGGTAGCATGGAAACTTCTGGAGGGCACCCTATCAGAAGCACAGAAGTATTTCCTTTTGCCTATGGAGAATGATTTGAGAAGAGAGCAAGAGAAATTGGTGTGTCCATAGAGTAAGGCAAAAAAACACATTAAAAGCAGGATTTTTCAAAAGTGCCCTGAAAACGTTTTTCTTAGGACCCAAATTTATGTGGAAAATAACATGGTTTGACTGAAGGAAACTAATATTCCTGTCAGCAAGAGCACCTCTGAACTGTGAAGTATTGTAATGGTTGTCATGTGTAGTTTGTCACCTCCTGCTTCCAACCATCTTTGTGTTTGAGGGCTGATTGATTGATAGATGCCAAACATGATGCCAGTACTTTCCGAGCATTCCAGATCTGGGACACTGCATGCTGCTAAGCCTGATGTCTCTATTGGACACTTTGATAGAATTTGTAATATGGAATGAGTGGACACAAGAGTGTGTCCATTATACTGGGGACAAGGCCTTTTTGGTTTATTTTGTTTGAAGGCAGTGCTTCACAGTCCATATGTTCTTTGAACGTGTGAAGAAACACTTGAGGAAGGAAATGGTGAAGTTTTTCTGGATTCAGAGAAACATTGAAAAGGATCTGAGATGTTGGGTGGGGGTTACTAAATACTTAGAATTCACCTTTGTTTCTCATATGGTAGTGTTGGGACAAGGTGTAATGGGTTTAAACTGAAACAGGGGAATTTCAGGTTAGATATAAGAAAGAAGTTCTTTCCTGTGAGGGTGATGAGGCACTGGAATGGGTTGCCCAGAGAAGCAGTAAATGCTCCATCCCTGGCAGTGTTCAAGGCCAGGTTGGACATAGCCTTGGGTGACATGGTCTTGAGCGATGCTTGTTGTTGCTCATGGGTGGGCGGTTGGAACTGGATGATCTTAAGGTCCTTTCCAATCCAAACCATTCTATTATTCTATTTGTGACTGAGAGAGTGGATTGGGAAGTATTTTGTGTTCTTTTTCTGGTCTCTAGGCATCCTGTTGGTTACTCTGTGTGGCCAATATGAGCTGTAAAAGATTATAATTCTTATGTTAGAGAATTTACAATAACTACATAATAAAAATATGGAATAACTGGTTTTCTGCAGACTGCACCATCATTTAAATTTTATCTTAGTTATGATAGAAGGCTCTGCTTTTAGATTATGTAGTGAATCTCACTAGATTTAGGTGAGCAGGTGTTTACGGGAAGGATTGGATGTGGTGCATAGTGGTCTAATTTTACTGGGAGAAAGTACAGTAAATTACTTTTGAAGAGTATATCCCATCCCTGGGAGTGTTCAGGACCAGGTTGGACACGGGGGCTGGAAGCAGCCTGGTCTAGTGGAAGGTGTCCCTGCCATGGCAGGGGATTTGAACTGGATGAGCTTTAAGGTGATCTAGATTATCGCTTCCAGCCCAAACCATTCAAGGATTCTAAGATGCATCCTAGCAAGTACTGAGAGACAGCTGGGAGTGGATCTTCTAACACAAAAGATCTGAAGTAAGAAACGTCTGTTTTTTATGTTATTGAACTGATAGTTGATTTTTTTAAGCCATGGTTTTGTATTAGAACTCTTAGTGCAAACCAGGATTTCTTTTTGGTTTATGTTCCTATGCTCATGTATTGATTCTTGCATCAAACATATCAAAGCAGCACTTGAAAATGTGGCAGTCCGTGTGACATGGTGTGATGATTTTGAGAAAATCAATGCAAATCTATGGGAACTTCTGGTACATTTGGTTCTTTAAGTTTGTATTCTAATCTCCATTATGTGGAAAATGGCTAAACCACTAATTATTCTTTCTCCAGTTACCAAGCTTAAGCTGTATATTGTGTTGGCCTTTTTCACAATCTGAAAGGAGGTTGTCGTGAGGTGGGATCGGTTTCTTCTCCCAATTAATAAGCTATAGGAGAAGAGGAAATGGCCTCAAGCTGTGCCAGAGGAGATTTAGATTGGATATTAGGAAAAGTTTATTCACAGAGAGGGTGGTAAGGCATCGGAACAGGCTGCCCAGGGCAGTGGTAGGTAGTATCACTGTCCCTGGAATCATTCAACAACTGTTTAGATGAGGTCCTTACTGATGCGGTTTAATTGTGGACTTGGCGGTCCTGGGGTAATGGTTGGACTTGCTGATCTTAAAGGTCTTTTCCAACCTAGTTGATTCTATGAGTCTTTATCTTTTTAAACTAGTGTAGGAAAATGTAAAATAACTGAATTTATATGAAGCAGGAGGAAGGAAAACCAAGGCATAAAACGTTTGAGTAATGCGGGCAGAGGGCAAGTAGTGTATAATAACTTGCCATATATTTGCTCTGTAGAACACCACTTTTCCTTGACGTCATTCCTAAAGCCTTCATACCCACACCACAATAGGAAGATACTTCTCTCTACAAATTTTACAGTATCTTGCAAGCTTGTTTGGTACACAGCAGGAATTGTATACCCTGTCAAAATTGGAAGCGTCCTGTGACAAAGTTCGAGACAAGTGCAATCCTGTAAATGGAAAAGGTGGCATTTGTATCTGTTGAAAGTAACCCTGTATTTATTTACATTTCTGAAAGTTGCCTTATATTTCCTTCTCATTTTTCTATCTTTAGGATTTGAAACACTAAAATGAGAAACACGCTGAAATGCTGTCTGGCTCTACCATGCTTTTTTATGGTCTTACATTAGCACTTTCTTCTCTTATTCTTGGATTTCTTCCTTTACCTTATTTAATTGGAAAGAATGAAAGTGGAGCGAAGAAAGTTAATTATGAAATCAAGTTGAAAATAGTCTTTTCCTTATGTTTTCCCTCAAATCATTAGAAGCTTGTGGTCATCGAAACAGATGGCTGAGGCCTGACCTGCAGACTGCTGTATGCTGACAAAGGCTTGTGACTTCTTCTACATGAACAGGTGCTCTAATGAAGCAGACTGAAACAGAGCGGAGAAGCAAAAGCTGTGATGGACATGGAGACCATAAATCACAAATGCTACATTTAGGTGCCTGAGGACATGAGGTTTTATTTTTATTAATTGAGGATATATTTAGAACGGTGCAAACTGTTGTCCACAGCACTTTCTTAAAGTGGTGAAATGATAGCACATGTTGATTTTAATACTTAAAAATACACAGTCATTCAGTGGCGTTATACAGCCCATCACAAATGTATTTCAAGGACAAATGTGTTGCTTTGCAAGGGTTTAGCAGAGAAGAAGGGCAGAAGGTCCCTGCTTGCTATGTTCTGACTGCTGTGTCTTGAGCTGTTCTCAACCTTCTGAATGTTTTTCCTCCTGGGGAAGAAGGTTGAAAGGCTTGAGAAGGAAAGAATTTTGCAAGTGAGAGGTAAGAAAGGGGGGAAATGGGATGGCTGAAAGGATGGGAGCTCTGTCATCAGGAAGCTGAGACCTCAGCAGCCAGGGAGACTCCTGGGAATGGCAAGAATTGGGTTGCCAGGTCTCTCTGGTGACAGAATAGAATCATAGAATAGTTAGGGTTGGAAAGGACCTTAAGAACAGCCAGTTCCAGCACCCTTGCCATGGGCAGGGACACCTCCCAGTAAACTGTGCCAACCAAGGCTCTGTCCAACCCGGCCTTGAACACCGCCAGGGATGGAGCATTCACAACTTCCCTGGGCAGCCCATTCCAG
>JANRGW010002279.1:0-14933 GCA_024733675.1 Psilopsiagon aymara | reverse complement strand
GTGAGACCTCACTTGGAGTATTGTGTGCAGTTCTGGTGTCCTCAACATAAAAAGGACATGCAACTCTTGGAACAAGTTCAGAGGAGGCCATGAGGATGATCATGGGACTGGAGCACCTCCCATATGAAGACAGGCTGAGAAAGCTGAGGCTGTTGAGCCTGGAGAAGAGAAGGCTGCATGGAGACCTCATATCAGCCTTCCAATATCTGAAGGGGGCCTACAAGTATTCTGGGGATGGACTTTCCATTACGGATTGCACTGATAGGACAGGTTCAAACTTAAACAGGGGAAGAAGTACTTTACTGTGGGGGTGGTGAGGCACTGGAATGGGTTGCCCAGGGAAGTTGTGAATGTTCCATCACTGGCAGTGTTCAAGGCCAGGTTGGACAGAGCCTTGGTTGACACGGTTTAGTGTGAAGTGTCTCAGGGGGCTTGGAACTGGATGATCTTGAGGTCTTTTCCAACCCTAACTATTCTATGATTCTACGATTCTAAAAATAGTTTCTCATCGTATCAATACTAGTGGCTTCACACTGTTTCCCCACCCGTTCCCTCTAAAATCTCATTATCCAAGAAAAGCTCTTTTGTTTTTGACTTTGTTACCATACAATTTTACTCTCTGCAATCTGAAAGTATTAAAAAACAGCCTGGATATTATGACAATCTAGTTCACTTCTTAAGTGGTCTCAGACCATACCGACAAGTTTGTACGCATTCATGTGGATCGCAAAGAAGACCTTAATCTCAACCGTTTCAAAAAGTCGAGGTTTTTACTATTTTCTTTAGGTGGAATCCAGCAGAACTAATATAACAACTGTTGCTCAGGAGAAAAATATTTAGAATGGACTTAAGGCTTTTTCAGCTTTAAGCAAGAGGCACTGATTTCAGATTTTTCGGAAAAGGTCTCAATGTTTGCTAGCAAGATGGAGCTGTTATTCATGAAACAGCGGTAAAGCACACTTTCATTCAGGTACCAGTGTCCTTATAAAATGACCCTTTTATTCTTCTCAGTGATAGCGTATTCTTTATAGATTGAATAAGAAATGAAAAGATGGAAAAATATCTCCTGAAGCACTTTCTTCTCAGAAAAGGTTAAGTAGGAGTTATGCTTCTTTTGTTTGTTTCACTTTTTTCTTTCCCCAAGAGTGAGGCAGGAAGAGTCATACAAGAGAGAGGTTTTTGAACAGCTGTGAGCAAGATTCCCATTTAAATAAGGGATGAGATGACAAGAATCATAGTTGCCACTTCTGGCTTTGCTATTTCCTTCAGAGATGAATTTTGACTTCAGAATTGTATGCAGAGGACAGTGAGTAGTTTTATTGCCTTGGGATGAGAAAAAAAGCCAGACTATTCAGTCGTGATCTGTACAATGCTCTCCTTAAGCAATCTACCCCTGCTGACACATTTTTCCTTTTTCTACAATTATCCTTCTTTGCATTCTTGATGGTAGGCTGAAATATAATGAAAATTTGAATCTGTAATCAGCTCTATTCAGCCATGTCCTGTCTACCTGTGCACTGCTTATTTCCTTCTACCTTCTTTGTATGTGCCTTATTTCTTTAGATTCTTTACAATATACATGCCGAGTAGCACTCAGACTTGATTTACATGTACAGTGCATTTGTGCACAGAGGTGCAATCACAGCAAGTTTATACACAACCCATCATTAATCTGTTCAGTGGTGCATTCCCATGCTAGTGTGGAGACTCATTGACTTGCCAGAATCACACCGGCAAATTCACTGCTGTTACAAGGGCTTAGCATGAGTTTTCCCCTCTGTGATATGTGACTAATATTATCCACTTAACATCAGGAGGCTGCAGCTCTGAAGCTCAATTCATTAGCATTTGTAAAACACATCAAAAACTTGAAATGAAATATGTTATCTGCAAAAAAACCCCAAAAATATAGAAATATTAAAAAAAAATAAAAATTATGCTATCAAGCAAATTGTCCTTTTTCATTAGCAGTGGTGCTTGGCCTGTTCATATATGGCTGTAATTCACACAGTTTACGAACATTTTCTGATCTATGACATCTCACATTCATTTTCTTGCCTAATTTTTCAGAGTCAAGCTCAAAACATTGTTTTCAAGACCTCAAAGAAAATTTAACTGAATTGAGAAGTGGCTGCGGCTCTTAGCTTTCCGCAGCTTTTGGGTGTAGTAGCATTAATTTTGCTTGGCAGCTATTCTAACATTTCCCTCCTCAAAAAAAACCATTAGAGTACATCCTCCTTCTATTGCATAATTCTGCAATTCTTGAGACAAACTGAGAAATTTTATGCTGATCAATATATTCCAATTTGATTTGTCTACTGAAAATAGTGGAATTACCTGTGAAACAATGCTGCATATTATTTGTTATATGTTCAGATCACATAATCTACTCTTCCTTGATTTGCTCTGTTGCTTTATATACTTGTAGAAATTTCAACCAATGTCAAGTTGCTAGTGAGCCTTGAAATATCCATAAGGTGATTTTTTTTCTTAGACAAAAAGGTATGATAATCTTGTGAAAGTTGGAGAAAAGTGTTGTTTTTTTTTTTTTTTTTTCCTAAGGGATACATTATAGACAGGAAATGTCATCATTTCATCAAAATCATATTTCCTTATTACTGGAGAGTACTCTCGCCCTTAGATTAATAATCCAATTTTCATAAACTTTAATTAATTATTAAAAGTAGCACTTATTATCTATTTTAATATATTTAAAGACAGCTTTTTAATTAAGTCATAAACATTTTTACTGTACAATTGTAATTAATTTTAATTTGTAGCTCAGCCAGCAGAATCAATATTTAGCAGATTTTTACAGTAGTCCGTTTGAACAATGAAAATGTTCTTGCCACAGATGTAAGTGAAACAGAGCTAGCCATAATAAACTCCATGAGCTTTAAGAGATGGACAAATGCGTGGTTGGGGATGGAAGTTCAGACTGTTTCTAAATACAAGGCTTCTGAAGCTGCATACCTATGTTATTACCCTGCTCAGAACAAAGACAAAAAACTTAACAAGCCTTTGGTGAAGTCTTAGTCTTTCCCTAATGATTATCTTTCACTGAAAAGTGAAAGAGAGAGATAAAACAGCAAAATCAAGTTACAATAGTTTTGATTGCTGAAATCCCAATACCTAGTCAGCCATTTTGGAATGAATATATTCCTGAATGAAAATGTGTCTGTATTTTTCTAAGCTTCATCATGACATGTATCTTTAAAAAAATTGTACTTATGACTCAAGAATTCACACCATTTCTCTGTTTTAATTTATCCTTTAACAAAATTAATTAGGTCAGAATGCTCAAAACCGAAAACCGAACTGTTCCTCATGTAGGGATTGAATCACAAGATGACATGGAAACTTTCAGCACTTTGGAAAAGAAATGCAGGCACTGAAAGTCCCTGACTTCTCCATCTTCATCATCTGTGAAAAACTTTAAAATTGCAAGTCTGCACTTCTCATTGACAGTCACTTCATCTAGCCCCTGCCATCCAGAATTTAAGTCTTTCAACTTCAGCAAAGATTCCAAATTAGTTTTCTAGTCTTCTTGTATTTTAAATGGAGAGATATATGGACATCCCTGAATGGGTCAGATCCCCTTTGGGAATGTCCATTTCTCTCAGTTCACTTGCAACAAGGAGGTGCTCTGTACAAGGGGCTGATTTAAGCTCCCAAGGATATTCTTCCTTGCATCACAGCCTCATCTGAGTTGCAAGAACATGTTTCAAGCAGCAAACTCTCATATGCAACTGCAAGTCCAGAGCACTTTCAATTTTGACATTTCTCTGATTGAACTGTACCCTGAAGAAAAATATCATGAAAAGTAACATTCCTCAGCCTTATACAGTATTTGATTTGGGGTTCCATTTCACCATGTAGTGAAGGACTGAAATAAGGGATATAAAGTCAAGGCAAACTGGTCACTTCACAGGACAAATAGGAAATGGAGTAGTTTCTAAATGTTTAGTATTAAACACTTAGTCCTCCTTATAAAATCAGGAGTTAATAAGGGGATAACAGTGGATGACAGTGTTCAATACCTTTTCATATAGCTGACTTTTTCTTCTTTTTATCAATCAAACTTGGGCTATGTTCTCAGAAACAATTCCGGAGTATTTTGTTTATGTGATTTTTGAGCTTAAAGGGCATTCTCTTGAAAAAAAGAAAATTAATTTACCTAGGAGGAAAAAAACCTGACTTATCATTATACATCAGTTTACTCTAAACTGAAATATCGTATTTAAAAATTGACCTCAAAATGAAGAACTTCAATTTTCTTCAAAAAGAAATTGACATACATCATTTTCTTCTGTTTTCTGTTTTTTGCTGGTAATTTTTTTTCTGTTTCTGTTGTGTCCCTAAAGGACAGTTTCTTGTATACTCTTGGTCTGACACATAATTTGCTGTGAAAAAGTAGTCTTGGAAGTTACATGGGGTCTCATAATGGAGTATAAACTCACCCATAAATCTGGCCACAAGGAGAGTAAAGGAAATAGAGTTGATACTTTCTCTGGCTGTGTTAATTACCCCAAAACCCTAAGAAAAATCCTTAACCTCCTTTTAATGGCTTCCTGTGCTGACTTTTTATGGGATAGAGTTAATTTTCTTCATAGTAACAAGTATGGAGCTATGGTTTGATTTGTGATCCAAACAATGTTGATAACACAGGGATGTTTTAGTTATTGCTGAGCAGTGCTTACACAGAGTCAAGGCCTTTTCTGCTCCTCACCCCAACCCACCAGTGAGCAGATTGGGGGTGCACAAGAAGTTGGGAGAGGATACAGCCAGGGCAGCTGACCCCAACTGACCAAAGCGATATCCCACACCTTACAGCATCATGCTCAGTAATAAAACTGGAGGAGGAACAGGAAAGGGGAGGATGTTCAGAGTGATGGCATTTGTCTTCCCAAGTCATCATTATGCGTGATGGAGCCCTGCATTCCTGGGGATGGCTGAGCATCAGCTTGCTGATGAGAAGTGGTGAATGAATACCTTATTCGGTCTTGCTTATGCACACAGCTTTTGCTTTACCTATTAGACTGTCTGTCTCAACCCGTGAGTTTCACACTTCTCTGATTCTCTCCCCCTTACCACTAGGAAAGAGCGAGTGAGTGGCTGTGTGGCGCCTAGACACTGGCTGGGTTTAAACCATATCAGTATCCTAGAGCATCTCCAAGAGCGCTGTACACATTGTTGGGTGTCCAAATCTCTCTGTGGGTGTTTCCTTGAGGGTAAAACTCCTCACCCCATGCCACTCATTGACCATATTTGCTGTTGGAGAGCTTAGACATTTGCTGTGTATACACAAAACTACTTATAAGCATCTGTATTTTGGTATCCTTATCTAAAATTAATTCCCACCTAAACTTTCCTCAGAATAAGGGTTCCTACAAATTGTGGACTGTTACAACTGTCTTAAATTACCTATTATCTGCTACAACTACCCTACTAGCCATCTTATTTGTCCTTCAAGCCATCTCAAAAGAGGAGTTTAAACGTATTAAAGCAACATAATAGCAAACTAGGTCATTTGAGGACATTGGTAGACAGGGGTTGGACTCATGAGAGAAATAATTCCCCTATGCCAAGACAATGGTCCAGCTGAGCATCATGCCTAGAAGCACAGTAGTACTTGGCAATTTGGATCTTCTTTACAAAACCTGAACTACTAACTTCCAGGCATAAATGACATGGTTTTGCTTTATTGGGCAAGCTCCTCTCCATTTTAATAGGGGCTTTTTTGGTTGTTTTGTTGCTTTTTATTCACAGTGCAATCTGCAGTTCTGCCTTTGAAATCATCCATGTCAAGATGACAACTTGATTTTTTTTTGTAGTTTGCCACAAAGGAGTTTAATTGTTGATTTATTCTTTTCTAATTTTATTACTATTGGCTCAGTTGGCATACACTTTACTCAGAGAATGTCATTGGGCCCTCTGACTTCAAGGGAAAAAAAACCAGCAATTGATTTTTCATTAAAAAAAGCACAAACAAAATTTGTCTGGAGAAGAGTAATTAAATACAGATCTTGCTTAGTTTCAGAGTCTGCTTCTTTAAATATACATCTATAAAATTATCCAAAGAGCACTATGAACTTATAGTGCAATGGCAATTTAATTATCTACTCTAAACACAAATACAACCAATGTTACATGGAAGAAAAAAATGCATAAAGATACTGTTGTGAATCCTTGGATCTCAGAAATCAATAGCAGTTTTGCTCCTGACTTCACTAGAGACAGGATTTTCAATGCAGTGTTTGCAAACAGCAGCAGAGGAATTGCATGGAAGTAACACAGACCCTCTTGATACCCTAAGAACAGCTAAAGGTGAAGCAGCAAAGTATCATAATCCTGATAATAAAACAGATCTTTACCTTCCCCTTTCAGTAATATCCCAGACTTCACTGGGAATGCAAATTCAGATTTGGGGCTTGATATTTTTGAACCCGCACACTTTTTGAAGGAAGTAAAAAGCATGGCTTGTGCTGGGTGAGAGAAATTCAGGAAAGGATCTGAAATGAGGTTTTTGATTTGCTTACAGCAAAGTGAAGAAATCAGACAAAAATCAAAGGGGAATAGAAGAGAAAGTGGAATTCTGATTTCCATTTTCTTTTTTTAAGTTTCTTGAGCTTTCCAAAGAGCTGTAGGTGACAGGTGATTTGGGTCATGCTTCATACTAGTGAATAAGAGAGAAAATGGTTTATTTTCAGTAGCACTAAGTGGCTGCGGAGGTTATTGCTTCAATAGACTCTCAGCAGCCCTGTGAATCAAACTAATTTTATAGGTTTTGTATCATCAGTTTCAAGTCTTGTCCAGTTCTCCAAAACTCTTAAGTTAAGCACACAGTGCTGAAGAACAATGAAGCACAATAAAGCACACAATCTCATCAAATACTCTGTAGTGTAATATGCTATAAGAAGGCATTCAGTATGTTAAGAGTATAGATATACTTCAAAGCATTGCCTAGTGATTCTTCCCCATACACTGCTCATGTAGGCACTTCGAATCACTATTAGATATCCTTTCTATGCTTATGGAAATAAAAAAAGCCATTTCACCTAAGTTCAGTTTGGAAAAGGTTTCGGTAATATATTGGTTTTTAAGCTTGAAATTGACGGCTTCATACTTTTGCTCATATATGTAGAACTTGGCAAAGAATAAGTAAACCCACATATCACAACAAAGAAATCCAAAAGGGAATGTCGAGTTTAAATAAAGCCATAGGACAGTTTGAATATTTGTAACGACCTAGATGACTTAAAAGACTTGGTTCAAATCACCTGTATTTATCAGTACAGGGACAGTCTATAAATAACTGGCATTAAGTCGAAATGCCTCTTCCCTGGAGCTTCAGTCTCCAGTTCTAACACACTTAATTGAAAGTATTCCAATGTCAGATGTTTGAGTGTTTGTTGTCAGCATAATGAATGAGATGAGTCTGGAGGCAAAGGTAAAAGTGTTTCAACATCAACTGGAATGTGAACTAAATTATTTATTGACCACTGCTATGGGTAGCTAATTGAGTCCTTTATTCTACTTAAATCTATGATCAGTAATTCTTCCTTACTAAAAGATATTCCTTTAATAATATGGGGAGATATATGGGTGTATGTTTTTATTACATTTCTGTTTGTTTTTTTTTTTTTGTTTAACTGAATTCTATTTTAAAATGCACTTCTGCACTCAAAAATGCAAGCAAACAAAGAGATACAGGAACAGACCAGGTGTAGCAGACGAGCAGAAATGATTGTATGTAGAAAGCTTCAACCAGAAAACTTCACATGGAAGCAAGTAAGGTTGAAACTGAACTCAAGAGAGCTCAGCTAGAAATACATCATCATGCCAGTTTTTTGCTGTTACTTAAATTACCTTAAAATACCTGATAATGTACAACAAAGGGGTTTATATAATTTCTGAGGACTGTCAGCCTCTCACCTGTCCTTTTGTTGTGTCCAACTTCCCTCAGCTATATTTTCTTATATTTCACCCTCTAAATTCTTGGGAAACCAGAAATCAAATAATGTAACACTTGCTTATATATCATGTTTGCAGGATTATGCAACGATTGGATAATGTAGGATAATGTACATAAGATTATGTACAATTGCAAGAATCAAGACCTACCAGTATTTTCTCAATGGTTTTTCCTTAGACTCATTTTCTTTCTGAGGTACGGTATTATAAATTTGTGTTCTGAACTTTCAGACCTTAGATGCATAGAAATCCTCTGTGTGGATGTTCAGACACATGTTTACACATCAGCTAGTTGTCTGTGAAAGAATATATAAATAAGAATATATAAATATCTAAAGAGTATAAAATATAATGACTGTAATAATGCAGAGTTGTGATTGTCATTTGCAGTTTATCTCTGTAGAAAATTTTAACTCTGTTGTTTTCCCTATACCTTTCCATTCAACACTGAAGTTTACATTTGTGAGAAAAGAGCCCAAATAAAAAAATACTTAAAAAAATGTTAACTAAAGACAACAAAAAGGAATTGAAATGCATTGGGATTTATACATATAATGTATTTGTTTCTTGTTGCCAAGGTCCTTTATTTCCCTTATGAATAATTTTTAACAATAAAGACTGCCAAATTATTAGGGAAGGAGATTTCTTTTAAACTAAAGTAAGTAAAAAAATCCCTAAAACATGGAAGCTATAACCTCAAAAAATGTCAACAGTAGTACTTCAAAAGGCCTTTGAAAATCCACATGGGTAAGCTCATATATCATTACTTTGTCCATTCAGAGGATTTACCTGGCATAAATTTTTTTTTTATTTTTTTTTTTATTCCAATGCTCTATTCACTATAATATCCATTATTCCCAGAGGAAAATCGACTGAATGGCATAACTACATTTAAGAATCAAAAAATTTCCTGCCTGGAACAATGCATTCTTCAGAGAGTAACAGAGTCTGAGTGAGCTGGAACATGCTATTTCTCCTGTTTGCTGGCAAATCTGCTCCTCCAAAGTGCACAGGTGTCTGTAAAAGGCATGGTAAGGGGAAAATAGCTTAAACACCTGCAGCAGCATACAGAGAGAGGATGGTGCTATCTCTGACATTTTAATTCTTCGGCTTCTCAGATAAGTGAGTTGCTGGCCAGTCAAGTCAGGTCCGGAAGGATTCAGATTTGTTAGAGTGGCAATCAGTGTGGAGAATCAGGTACATTCAGTTTGGAGGAGTGCAGTGATAGCACTGATGCATTGCATGACTCTAATATCCAATCTCCATTTTTAGGCATAAACTCTTGTGTACAAACCTGGATGTGACTCAGAAGAAAGATGAGACTGACACACTTACTGGCTACCATCATGTAGTTCGTCATCTGGAAGCAGAATTAGGAATCCTTTCTATATACCAGGATGCTATGATTTTGTCTGCCAAATACACAAAGGATGCCTTCATTCAGACTGAATAATCTCATCTGTGATGTTCAGTCCAAAGGACTAGGAACATTTAGGTGATTTCCAATTGCATTACATTGACTATTCTGAGCAGTTCTTACAAACGTTACAGCTCAGATTTTGGTGGAAGAGATCACCTCTCTCTGCTGGACACATTGCTCAATTCTGTTTACTGTTGCCAAAACGTTTTTGTTCATAAAACACAACAGCTGGACATCAGTACTTTATTTCTTCCTGCATGCATACTCATAAAATTAGAAGTGCACTGAAGATTATCTCTGCACACATACAGAGAACCACTAGAGGCCATCACATACCTCTCTGTATAAACACAAATACATTTCAATTAATGCATAAAATTGACACAGAGGAACCTCTTGATGACCATAAAGGTAGAATGTCTACTGCTGGCAACTCAGAAATGAAGACAATAGGAAAGATCAGGCTCCAAATGGACCTATAAAAATAAAAATTAAAAAGAAAAAATAGGTGAAAATGAGACATTTATAAAAGAGTCCTTATGCAGTTAAAGTTGGAAGTAATTTATATGGCTTTACTTTATGTCCAGCTATCATAAAGAGGCAGTTTCCCTGTATGAAGAGAGTGAGAGAGTCCAGTGCAGCTGCTTGTGACCAGGTGGCTGCTGAAGGAGTGTTTTTCAGACACTAACTGCATAGTCAAGTGCCTGTATGCAATTTGGTATCCAGGTAACATTAGCAGAATCATTTCTCTCCCAGAACTAAGAATTAAACAGTATGGCTTTGACCTCCAAATGTGTTTGATGGCTCACAGCAGGCTTCTAGTTCTTTGCATCTATTACAACAAATTCCCTGGCATAATTTGTCATATCTATTTGTTTTCCAAGGAAAACATATTAAGTTATAATTAAAATGAAAACTTAAATGTAAACAAGGAACAGTATTTGTACTTTCTAATGAATGTATAAATTTTACCATAATGCAATCACACTCTGTCTTTCCATTTAATCCAATTAAGGTCAACAGGACTGCATTTGACTTCAGTAGGAAATTTATTCACCCCTTTGCATCAGTACTTTTTCATAACCAGTTATTTTTTCATATGTCTATTTCTGTTTTACTGTAATGGCTTAGAGCTATCTTCTATGGACAGATTTTCTACTGTGTCAGGCATGAACATGATCTAATGATTAGACTGTAAATATTAATATGTTTGCCTGAGTTAGAGTTTCCTTCAGTGGTGGTATAATTGTAATTCTCCTTCTGTAAGAGAATAGGGTCATGTCAGACTTTGGAATCCTCTTTGACATCCTTATTGCTTTCTTTTTTTTTCTTTCTTTTTCTTCAAAGCAAGAATTCCCCCACAGCAAGAGCAGGATTAGGGAAACTCAGCTAGATTTTCTCGGCAGCAGGGGTTTTGTTGTGGCATTTGGCATTTCAGAAGGGCTCATGGCAATTACTTTTCTTACCTTTGACAGTCAGGTATAAGATATACTGCAGAAATTGCCCTTATTTCAGAAATAAACACAATGTTTCTCCATTGTCAGAAAAAGAAGTAGGAAGAAGAAACATATGTGAAGGTTTTTTTTGCTTTACAGGACCAATTCAGGACAAAATATTTCTCATAGGGAAAACACCCTCTTATTCAGCATACCAAATGTATTTATATGAGATGCCTGGATATGCAGAAGGTCATAACTGGTAGTCAAAGGTGACAAATCCAAGTAGTATTCAATACTGAGAAGAAGAGAGCATCAATCTGCACAGTTATGTTAATGCAACTGCACCTTAGCCCATCCAATGTTAGTTCATGTCTCTGGCTGTCCAGAGGTGTATCAATCTGTCTGCAGCTTACCATGTGATAACTGTGGTAGTTTATTTAATGCAATGATGACTGACATGTGCCTATTTACTCCTATTAGTGCTTATATTGACTTAAATTAGGTCTATTGCTTTGTTTTTTAAAAATAATAATAATCCAGGTAGATGTAAAGTACAGCTTTCAGTTACTTAGCACATGGTACACCCTGCTCCCTAAGTAACCAACTCTATAAATTGCATCTACCTCAGAAATTCAGATTGTGGACATATAACTCATTATCAGGGAGATATTACTTACCAGGCAGCTTCCAGTGACACTTATCACTACTCATACAAGTCAATTCTCAGTGTTGGGAGAAAGTACTGCTCTTCAGCATTAATAAGACTCACAGAATCTGGAAACAGGTCCTGTTTCTGTTTTGCACATGGTGAGATGCAGCAGCAGTAAAATGCTAATAACTTCCTTTTATTTTCTGAATTCCTTCTAAGGCAAAGTAACATCTCATACTCCACAGACAGGCAGGAAAAGTAGCCTCTGGCAGAACAGAGTAATTCTCAGGATAAGTAATTTGGTCTGGGACTGACATCTTTCATTTCATTTGATTCATGTTTCATGAAATCCTGACCAGCATGCTAACACTGCATTTGTGACATTCGCCCTCCTTTATGATCATGATGATGAGGTTCAAGGCTTTTCATAGTGTCTATGTTGAAATTGCACATGGACTGGCACATGAAGGATCGTTGCTGGGCTTGCAGAGGTGGTGAAAATACCATGCTAGTATGACTGCATTAGCCTTAGGACTAGACCACTTTATGGTATGCTGAGTCAATTTTCCTACCACTACATATGCTGGCTATGCCCGTATTAACCTCAGTTATGGCTCCAAAGAGGCTTGCATTGAGTAAGTGAAAAATCTTTAAGACACATACCTGGTCTACTTGCTCCATGCGGGGAGTGCAGGGTCCATCCAATTTCTCAGTTCTTTGAAGAATGCTTTTCAATGCTTCCTCCACCCTCTTCCTGTTGAGAAAGTCTTACCTGCATAGGAAAATGGGCTGGGAAAATGTAGCCTTAGAATGAATCCTTGCCATTCACACAAGGAGCATAGTGCTGGGAAATTGCCTTCCAGTTACGACACCAGCTTGAAAATCAACTTCCACTTGTTCCTGTTTCCTACTCGAGGTTACAACAGCTAAAATCTGACTGATATGTCCCTTTGTTCTCTGCTTCAACTGAAAAAAAAAGGTGGAGGGAAATAAAAAAAAAGCCATTAGATTGCATGATTTAGCATTTAAATGTGTTGAACAGTTTTAATTCCTTACTAATTATTGAGCTAGCAGACTGAATAGGGTGGTTAGATCTACAAGGGACCAGCAAGCAGCAGCTGTGAGTGCCAGTAACCTCTTTAATCACACATCTGAAACAACGGAAAGTTATGTGAAGCTCTTACTCAGCTTTTTTCAAGGATCTCAGTGCACCCATGTGATGAAACACATGCTCTTAATCTTCAATATCATACTCAGTCCCTCCATTTGCTGTCAGGTTTAAGGAAAGAAAATGATATCCTTCTGCACCATTGTGGCACAGGAGTTAAACTAATAAAATTCAGATAAATATCTGTCCTACTCTTCCATAAAGTGAAAATATATTAGGAACCTATTTTGGTAGGCTCTTCTTATCCATTTTTCTTTTATTTTATTTTTTTCTTGCGTGAAGATTGATATTTGCTCACCTGTTCATTGGGGTTTTTTATTCCTGGCTGCTTCAGAGGCAGCAGAGCTGTTGTTGCTTTTTCCTTTGCTTTTCATGTAAAGATCTTTATTTGGCTTTTTTCTTTTTTTTTTCTTTTTTTTTTTTTTAATTCTTTTTTAATATCAATCTGTTTTGATTAAGACCCTTGCACGTTCATTCTGTCGCTTGCTCTCTTTTGGTTTGTGATATTGGGTATATGCTTTAATTATACCTCCTTACGGCTCTGTAACCTGGTACTATTTTAATTAGTTTGACTTTTCTAACAAAGATCATAATTTACCTCAGCAGCTGTGTCCTCTAAGTAAAATCTATATTCATTTCATCAGGTGTACGCAGCAGACACCTCACCTCTGCAGAAGGTGCAGTTCTGTTCATGGGTTTGTAAGTTGCCTAAGTGGGCTTGCAGGGTAAACCATGCACCAAGCACAGTGCTGAAGAGAGCTGGCCAGTAAGGAGCATTAGCTATTTCAGGAGGATCTGAAGGAGTGCCAAGTTCAGGCTACAGATGTTGGGTTTATTTGGTGAGGAGGTATGAAAGTAACTGCCCAAAGAGTTTTCTAAGATAATATCAGGATATCTGGACTTTATAGTGAGGTGGGTGCCAGCCTCGGGTGAGATGCACAGGAGTATTCGCCCAGGAGTACAAGAGATGTCCTCAAATTGAGCCAGGGAAGGTTTAGATTGGATATTGGGGAAAGTTTCTTCCCCAGAAGGGTTTTAAAGCATTGAACAGGCTGCCCAGGGAAGTGGCTGAGTCACCTTCCCTTTTTACATAACATGTAAATGTGGTTGTTACGAATATGGTTTAGTGATGAACTTATCAGTATTAACAGCTGGGCTCAATAATATAAAATTCTTCTCCAGCCTAAATGATTCTAGGATTCTAGGATTCTTTTCTTCAGAGGAAGACTAATTTTTCTATAGATAAGTTCAACAAAAGAAATATGAAAATAAGCCTTTTACAAGGCGACTTGAAACTTGCTCTGAAGAAGCCCTCCTATCTGTTCTATTTCTGGTTATGCTGTAGGGCTCTACTTTATAAGCACCTCTTTCCCCTGATTTCTTTTTTTTTTTTTTTAATACAGTTATTATCAAGGAATGTATAAACTTTAGCCAGAAGATTCAAATATACATGAGCTAGATGTTCCAGTAGAGGGAAGGACTGTATCTGCACATTAGAAATTCTTTACCTGAAGTTCTTTATCTGAAGAATCATACCCACCATAATGCACAGAATTGAGAACTACTCTTTGGAAAGGGTTTTTGGAGGCCATGTCCAAGATCCATCTTGCAGCAGGACCACTGCCAATTCAATATCACATCAGCCATGGCTTTCCCTAACCAAGTCTTGAAAAGTTCCAAAGATAGACATTCCATGACCAATCTGGGCAAAGTGTTCCTATGCTGCACAGCCTGTCTAGAGAGTTTTTTCCTGATGTTCAGTATACAGGGACTTGGGTCTGTAGTAGGTCTTCTGTCTATTGAGAGTTTCAGTCCATTGTTTCAGTAACTAACCTGCAAGAACCCTTGTGTTGCTATTAATGTTCCTGCCCCACTTAATCCTTTCCTTTGCCACCATGGATAAACGTACCTTAAGCTTGCCATCTATTTTTGATTGTTTTTTTTTTTTTTAAACCCAACTGACATTAGATATGATTAATGATTAATACACCTTTTTGATGTGTTCAGTTAGAATTGATATTTCAGTTAAAACAGCAGTGCTTAAAACAATAGGTCTGTGCATCAGAATGCGCAACCTTGACGCATTCAGGGAAGTCAGAATGGCCATACCTGCTGCAAACAACTTCACACAGTAGCTCTGGGTTTATTATCAGGTTTATTACCTAGCACCTGGACGAATGCATTTTTTTAGAGACTATAGGCATGTCGTGGTTTAGGCCGTAAATCAACCACGCAGTTTGTTCACCCACTTCCCCCTTTTTCTTCCCTCTGCTCCTGGAGGGA
>JANRGW010002276.1:0-20661 GCA_024733675.1 Psilopsiagon aymara | reverse complement strand
CTGGGCATGACGTGCTGTGGTATGGAATACCTCTTTGGCTACTTTGGGTCAGGTGTCCTGTCTCCTGGCCTTCCCTCCTCGCTGTCAGAGCATGAGACTCAGAAAGTCCTTGGTCAGACTAAACATTGCTGAGCAGCAACTAAAAACATCGGTATTATCAGCGTTGTTCTCAGGCTGAGAGTCAAAAACACAGCACAGCACCAGCTACTAAGGAGAAAAACGACTGCTACTGCTGAACTCAGGAGAGCCATCAACTTGTCGATGTCCCGTCTCCACACCCACAGAGGAGGACAGAGCTAGAAATCAGGTGGTACTCCAGTAACTTAATTAGGGAAGCAGCCCCTGCCCAGCTCTCTGGAGAGCCTCAGCACCATAGAATGTGGCACACTCTGTACTTGTTCTGGACATGTTTTTAGTTTTTTGATGGTGAGCAGGTTGGTTGCATAGTTTGTCTATTGAGCACATAAGCACTATCCTATTGACTGGCACAAGAGGTTGGCCCAATTTTTTTTACTTCTACTAAAACAAAAGTTCACTAACTTTTCACTGTCCAGCATAAGCTAACCACCACAGTGAATTGCACTGTTGCAACTACATTGACTGTTTCGATTAGTTGTCAGTTGACTCTGCTGAAAGCCTGTAGTAACTTGCTGAGAGAAAGGTGCATACTTTAAAGACACCCATATTACAGAATCTTAGAATAATAGAGTGGTTTGGGTTGGAAAAGACCTTAAGATCATCCGCTTCCAACCCCCGTGCCATAGGCAGGGACACCTCATGCTAGACCATCTGGCCCAAAGCTCTGTCCAGCCTGGCCTTGAACATTGCCAAGGATAGGGCATTCACAACTTCCCTGGGCAGCCTGTTCCAGTGCCTCACCACTCTTACAGTAAAGAATTTCTTCCTTATATCCAACCTAAATCCCCCTTGTTTCAGTTTGAACCCATTACCCCTTGTCCTATCACTGCAGCCCCTGACAAAGAGTCCCTCTCCGCTGTCCTTGTGGGCCCCTTCAGATACTGGAAGGCTGCTATGATGTCTCTACACAGCCTTCTCTTCTCCAGGCTGAACAGCCCCAACTTTCTTAGCCTGTCATATTTAGTAAGACAAATCTTGCTGACTTCTTTAAGGTCTTTTATAGTTTTTTTCTGTCTGAAAAGTGGTAAATTATTCAGCACACTACAGTTTTCTTTTTTTTCTCTGAAAAAAATCCTGAAATTTGTTTTAAACATACAGATGAAACATCATCTGTTCAGCAGTTTTTTATCACTTGGTACAGGTTAAGTGAAGTCTGACGTGAGTAGCAGGAAGGAAAAGATATCAGTGAAGATTCTATGGAAAAAAAAGTCTTATTTCAGAGTTGTGTGGGCCTGTTTAATACATTTTTCTTTTGGGTAAACAAGCATTGTTCAGGTCTGGCTTCTGATACTCTTGTTGTATGGCAGTTACTAAATGGACCCAAATCAGTTGTCCCTCTGAAAGACTTTGAAGTATAACTTCCTTTTTGTATACGTGGTGTGGGCAGATATTTGTTAATGAGGAAGTGTTCATGTCTTTTGATCAGCTCTTCCCAGTGTTCAGATTTTATGTTGTCATTGGTGCTTTTGACAGTGCTGTGGCTAGACAACTCTCTCTGGTTGATTGTTCATTCTGAGGTCTAGATACTTTGGTGACTAGGAGACATTTATTCATTAAGCTGTAGCATTGCATTTCAGCATTGTTTGCTTACTGGCATGTGTTTAGTGTCTCTTAATATTCATATACCAATAATTTAATTGACAATATTGAGTGTCTTCTGTTCCTAAGGATATTTCCTACTTTGAATTTACCCTTCTTTTTACAAAGTCAAGTCCACATTCACATGATTTGTGTGTTCTTTATGATCTGTGACTAGAGATCAGAGAGCTTTTTCTCTTCATAGTATTTCTGAAGTTCGTTATCATCCTGTCTTTTCTATTCTCTGCAAGTGGATGTACAAAGAGAATGCCCAGTGCTGTTTTAGTCCCAATCAGCTACTCTAAGTAGCACTTTCTGTACTTAAGCAGCTTGAGAAGCTTGAATTCCATTCTCTGATTGGCATTTAAGAAAGCTATGACATTTTTTGGAAATGAAAATAATAAAGACTCAAGGCTTGAACTTCAGATCTATCTACTTTGGACATTTACAAAAGACTCAGGAGATTCAAGACTCCATGGCTGCCATGAGCTGGGCAACTCTAAGTTAGATTGTATATCACCAGGTAAAATTCCCTTAGGATGCTCTTGTTCATTAAAACAAAGGTAAATCATCTCAAGCCTAGAGGGTTGAGAGACAGTGGTCTGTCAGACAGAGTGAAAAATACCTTGCTGCTAACCTTCATAGTGAATACAAAAGTGAAGATGTACATGCCCATTTTTCTTCTTTGCCTTCATGACAGGTATGACTTGCAGTTTCATTGGTCTTACAAGCACCAAGAGATTACTCATCTGAGGCATGAACCTAATATTATTTGGTCTTGGTAGTTATGCAGATGTTTCCTGAGCATCCCTTTCTGTTCCTGACACTATTAGGGGCTTTGAATTCAATGTAGTCTGCCATCGAAGGCTCTTGTTCCCAGAATGGAAGTGTGCTGGCTGGTTATCTGTGTGACTATGAGCAGTTTTGTTCAAGAACATACTTTAGTGTTGCACTTTATTTTAAAGACTGGCCAGGTACAAAGATGAACATTTGCTTGGGTTTATTTCCCTTGGAAAGTAAATCCAGTCATACAAAGCAGCTGAAACGGAGAACCTGACATTTTAACAGTAATGTTTACTCTCTTTACTTATTGGGTTACTAGATTCATTAAATGGCTTTGTAAGACAAACTCTATGTGTAAGATTTACTCAGACTGGCCTTGTGTGCCTCAGTTGTGTTAGCACGAAAGGACAAGGTACAGATGTATCTACTTCCAGAAATGACACAGCTTTATTTTTCTCTCAACAGAGCATCACCTTCCCAGGCAGTATTCAGAATCAGATATTTTCATGTTCTGTCTTCCTAGAGAGAAGATGCTAGCCATGTTTATAACTGAGCAATGCTTCTTTCAGGATCTAAGTGCATTCCTGTAGGGATTCTCTTTAATGAGGAGGCAGAGACATTGCAAAGCTTAATGAGCATTGCACGCTAGTTACTCACATCTGAGTGCTATTGTCTGCTAATGAGGCTGTATTGGAGCCAGCTGGCCTATTTTGGAAAGTTCATTCTCCTGTCATCTTTCTGTGAACATAATTGATAGAAAAAACTTCTGAACCCTGGAACTGGGACTTCCTATATATTTGTCCTATCCTCTTATCTGTGACTGTGACTGCCAGAGAGCTAAGTTCTGTAAATTCAGGAATAAGATTAATGATCAGAAAGGTGTTCTTTCCTCTGCCTCATTGCCATTTCAGCTTGCAAAACTGGAGGCTCTGTTTAACCTCTCAGGTTTGAATTCCCAGATGAATTGTCATATTTCTCCAGCTTCATCACCAGTTCCTTTCCATCCTTGTTAAAGCCCAAATGGTCTTCTGAGTGTCCTTTCAAACTTCTCTAGGTACTGCAGGTGTGGAGTCTCAGTCATGGAATCATTTGCTCTAAGGCAATAATTACTCCTCGAGACTCTGTCTTATCTAAAGACATGCATATATTGATGAGGACCTTTCATTTGATGGTTTTGTTTGGTTCCTCTAGTAGTCAAATTACTTGCTCCTTCAAATACTGTCCAAAAAGTGATGTTCATTGTAGAACACCTGCAGGTTCTAGCTCTCAAACCAGTAGGACCCACTGAAATCTTCCTCACATTTTACCTTCCTTTATTCAATTTACACACTATTCACACTTAGATTGGCACATTTTCTGTATCTGAGCGTCAGGTAACTAACACTGAGTATTGGAGTTGACAGTGGTTGTGCAATACAGATTGCCTCACTATTACCACACAAACCCTGAGCTTTTCCACAGAAATTTACCCTGAGAAACTGTTTGCTGAAACATAAATTCTGTATTGTCAATTCAGTGCTACAGAACCAATTCTACGGCAGCTCAGTATCTGTTATTCCGTGGCACTGCATTCTTGATTTAAACAGGTGGAACTCTTACATGCTCATCTTCAAGGTAATATTAGTCAGTATTTCCTTGGCAATTGGAAGGACTGGTCTGTAATGCTGAATCTCTAAGCAGTATATTTTCATACAGTGATAAGATCAGTTTAAAAATATTTTGTTATTTTTTCAGAAGGCATTATTGCTATTTAAAGGTCTTGCCATTTGACTGATCTGTGACCATTGAAGTTTTTCTCAGGGTGCTGGCTTTGTACTTGAGGATTTTTTCCTTAATGAATGGTTTGTAAGGGAATTCATAAGAGAACAAACTCTTCACTGTCTGCAAATGGTCCAGCACTTTTTTTATGCTTGCAGTCTCAAGACAAGCATTCAAAGGTCATACTTAATAGTGTCACAAACTGTAGAGGTCATTTGATAGAGTTTTTAGTTCCTGAACAATGAGAACTTTTTGTTCTGTAGAGAAATTCTGTGCTACCCTCGATTAAGCATTTCATGTCTGTGCCAGCCATCATGGCAATATTATCCTTCCTTTATAAGGCATGTGTCCTTAAGAACCTTGGAGATTCATGAAGCCAAAGCTTACCCTAGGTGCTTTTAGATATTACTGTACTGTGCGTACTTTTCACATCTACTCAACAACCAAGAATTCCTTTTTCTTTTTTTTTTACCTACCCATACCTACCTAAATATCTTCAAGGGATTGCCTCTCCAGTTTCACTAGTCCCTCAGAGTGATAATTGCAGACATATGTATCTCTTGGGGTTGGGCAATTTTTCCAATTAAGTGGTTTCCATACTGCTGTCACTATGGCATTTCAGAAGTTTTTGAAGCTTCAAGAAGTACTGTTCGAAAGAAAAAATGCAGCTTTTTTATCCTTTGAAAATCTGAGATTTCAATTTCAATATCCCATTGTTACAGAGGCTAAAATGGGTAATTTTCACTTGAGCTGTAGAAGAGTGGCAGATATAAAACCTTATGAATTGAAGAAGCTGATAAAACTGAATTGTACATGTGTAACATTTGGAATGTCCAGATTATTTTTCCTGGTTTTGAAGAAAATTCTCTGATTTGGTCTTAAAGTATTGTACTCTATGTCATACCACATTGAATGGAAGAGTGCCGTATGTTTTGTATGTATATGAATAGTCATTTAAAATTTCACAACAAAACCTTGAATAGTTTCCCTGTCCACTGTTTTCCTTGTGAAATTCAGACCTACCATGTAGCACTGAGGCTCCAGGAGAGCGGTCATGTGCACCTCTGATTACTGGCAAATGATTGCAGTGGTAAAGGAGCAGCATTCCTTTGTGTGTTCCATATAGACTTATAAATCGACTTCTAAACAGGAGTTTCAGTGAGCTTGCAGAAATTTACATCAGGATTTGCTCCTGTGTTCATAATTTATAAACATTCATTTGCTTCTAAGAACTATTTTCCCACCAGTTCTTTATTATACCACAGTCTTGGTAAGTCTAACTATGTCTCACTTAATGAGAGTTGTAGAGCACTGTACAAACTTTGAAAAGGATTAAGGAAACTAACAAGCAAAATAAGAACAAAAGTAAATGTTTATATTAATGTCTTAACAGAAGAACAGGAGTGCCCTCTAGTTCTTTTAGAAAAAAAGAAACAGAATTTTAAAATATAATTTTACCTCAATGTCTTCTTGGCAAGTATTTTTATTCAAATCATTAATTATGTTCAAGGTCTAAACTAAAACTCTGAACTAAAAATGAGCATAATAAATAGCACTGGAAAAGAAGATCCACAAGTAATCTCCAAGGTGTGTGTTAATGGACAGACTAATAGACGTTTGGATATTGCAAACTTCTCATTTATAATACAGCGTGATGCAAAAAGTTGCATCTCAATATGTGCATTTCCCATTGCTGCTCACCTCCGTTCTCAAAAAAAGGCTCCTGGCACTGAATGCCGTCAGATTATGTGTGGCTTTTCTGTTCCTGTATAACTCTTTATGGTAAGGAACTGTTTTGTGCTTTCTGGTGTTGCAGCAGCATGATTTTAATGGCTGTCTAGGTGAATTATAGTTTATGATGCAACTACTCTGTCTGATATGGTGAGGTTATTATGTGTCTTCATAAACATTTCAGGCTGGTGTGTAGTTTTAAATATTTTTTAGGTATTTTTTTTAAAGAAAATTTGCAAAAGGATGCTTTTCACAAATCAATAAGTTGTAGAGTCATCTTTAAACAAAGTATCAGTGGGAGGGCAAAAAAAAGGATTCTGGAATTGTCATTTCATCCCATTAAGGTTTTTAGGCTATTTCCTTTAAAAATTAAACTGATTTGTTTCTTGCTAGTTAGAATAAATACACAACTCATGTACCAATTCACTTTGGATAAATCAACTGTTTTACTCAGGACAAGTGTCAAAAAGGGAAGTTGTGTAGCATGTCAGCAGTTTTGTGATTTGAAAGCTTCCCTTGTGTTTATCTGTGTCAGCTGTAACTTTCATAAATGATATCAAGGAACTGAGGTGATGTAGTTGTATTTTCTTGCAGAGGAATTCCTGGGAAGAAATGTGGGACAGTCATAGTAACAGCAGAGGAACTAGGCTGCTGCCGAGTAAGTGTGTGCTCATTGCTTTTTGAAAAATTAAGTGATAATGATTTTGTGATTTTCACCGCACCAGATTCTCAAAGGTATGATGTAGAAATTTACAGTTTGTGATACATGGAATTTCGAGTAGCTTTTTCCTATGAGTTACTCTTAGTTTTAGATAGAAGCAGCAGAAAAAAGAATCAGCATCAAGGTTATCATTCTTTATTTCCCCAAGTAATCAATCATGGTTTAATCTCTTATTTTTATTATATTAAACAAAGATCTATTTGTTTCAGCCACGGAATTATATTTCCATTATGGAAGGGAACATTACATGAACATTGAAGTAAAAATTTTGGATTTTTAACCTGATAATTAAAAGGCAGTGGGGAATTTGGCTAGTGCAGGGAAAAGACCTGGTGAGGAATTTTTTTCCTGATAGTCTGGGTTTATCCTCCAAGATGAGCATTTTTATCCCAGTTGTAACAAACTATTTAAAAAACACAAATATGTCATAAAATCCATAATCAGAACAGGTTTGGGTTTTTTTTCTTTCTCTTTTAATGAAGAGAAATACTGGGTGCCTTCCAAGGCACACATGTTCTTCCAGGTTCACCTCACTCAGATTTTACATACATGATGACTAGTTCAAAATCACTGAAGGGAACTTGTTAAGAATTTGGAACTCAGTCTCTCTCTTGCACTCTGTTTTGCATTGCCTGTCATGCTCTTTCATGTGCACACCCTCTCACGGAATCTATCACCATCTCTTGTATACTTTCACTGAGATATTTTCCTACCTAGGTTTATTCAGTATTTGGAATAATTCTCATTTGATCTTCTGAGGTTTTTTACCAAACATTTATAGTTTGTATTCAGAATAGCAAAGATTTTTAGAATCACTGAATTGCTAAAATTGGAAGAGACCTTGGGAGATAATCGCTTAGTCCAGCCTTCCTGCTCTTCGTAGAGCGGGTGACTCGGGGCTCTGTGCAGTTGGGTTTTAAATGTATCCAAGCAGACTCCATAGTCTCTCTGTTTCAGTGTTTTGCCACAGTCACGGCAAAAAAATTTTCTCTTATATTTAAATGGAATTTGCTGTGCTTCAGTTTGCACTTATTACCACTTGTTCTTCCACTTCATATCACTAAGAAGTTTGTTTAGCAGTTTGTTTAAGCACTCACTGTTTATTCCTTTCCATCAGCTGTTTATACGGATTGATAAAATCCCTTCTCTTTTTCAGGCTGAATAATTCCAGGTCTCAGCCTCTCACCATATGAAAGATGGTCCAGTCCCTTAGAGTGGCCTCACCAGTGCTGTGTCACTTCTTGCAGCTTTTTGTCAGCACTCTTCCCAATGTAGTCCAGGAGGCCATTTGCCACCTTTGTTGCCAAAGGCACATTGGTAAACTTAGTGCCCACCAAGACCTGCTGGTCCTTTCCTGAAAAGCTGCTTTCCAGCTGTTTATCCCACAACCTGCACTGGGGTTATTCCTCTCCAATTGCAGTACTTGGCATTTCCCTCTGTGGAACTCTGTGAGGTTCATGTTCATTTTTTTTTCTAGCCAAGGCATAGAAGGCTGTGAGAAACACGTACTTTTCCATGTCCTTTGTCACCTGTTCCCCTGCTGCACTCAGTGCTGATCCCACCTTTTCCTTAGTCTTCCTCTTGCTGCTATTACACCTGTAGACCAGTCTTCCAGCAGACCCTGCTCCAGTTAGCAGGTGAGCCTGCGGATTTATCCTTGCATTTATAATCCTCGCGTTCTTGACTCTGCCCAAAGAGATGAACTGTTTGCAACTGTCACTTAGCCTGCCCACAGCAAAGAAACTTTTCTCCTTGTTTATCTTCAGAAGGGGTGTATTTTGTATGTTCCAGGCTCATTTTCTGGAAGCTTCTGGACTCTTAATAGCAAACTACTAAGCCATTTGCTTTACAGACAGCAGGAGCAGACAACTGTAGGTTCCAGTCATTGAAAAGATGGGGCTTACTCATGTCTCACTGGAGTTTTTAACATTAATTCTATTATGCCTTCCTTGCCTGTGCATCTGTTTCCTTGAGACTGCAATTTTGCATGTCAGAAAATAATGGAAAAGTCATGAGGTGTTTAGCACAGAAATTTACCTGTCCTCTGCAGCCACTACAGAAGAGTTCTTGGTTCCAGCAGCTCAAACTGCACTAAAAAGATGTGGCAGGAATGCAAATATGTAGAGGGCATCTAGAAGACAGATAACCCTCATTATTTTGTATTCTATTTACATGGTTATTAGTGAATTTTACTTTTCTATTTTAGTGTAATAAACTGCATGCTGTGTGTAATTTTTCTATGTTACCCATTTCAGGATTCAGTTTTAATGCAGTTTTGTGCGAACAAACTAGACAAGAAGGACTTTTTTGGCAAATCTGATCCTTTCCTCGTATTTCATCGAAGCAACGAAGATGGCAGGTAGATGCCTGTTAAGTATTTCTGCTGCTAAACAGGAGGCAATTTACTTATTTGCAAATGGTAACATAGTTTTAATTTTTAATGTGCCAGATTAAACTGTCTTTTTATCATGTTTGTTAGATTTAAGTATATAAAGTTATGCAGTACAAGAATAAAGCTATTGTAACAAATAGATCAAATATTGTGGCTCAGGGTTTTAAGAGTTAAGTGTGTGATAAATTTAGAGCACCATAAAAATTAATTGTAATTAAAATAGTAAAATAGTATTAATTTTGCCATGAAAAGTATGCCTTTAAGTTAAATAGAGTTCTCAAAGGAAATTGGAGCTGCAGAATATGTTAATCCGTAGAAATTGTGTTAGATAAAAAGAAACCACAAATTTGGAATTATCTTTTATCTTTTGTCAGACTTCTAGGAAATAGAATTCAAAAATACCTTAAATAGATATTTATTTGTTTTTTGGGGGGGAGGAGGTTATCAAGTAAGTGTCTGTTTGCTACATTTATGCTTTAATTTGTTAAAGTAAGTCAGTCTCCCCTGTTCTGCTGCCAAGACTTGACATGCTAACTTCAGGTCAACATACTACTTACATGGGAGTTCTACCGGCAGTTTTTCTTGGAAGCTGATAGTCATCACATATCAAAACATAGGCTAGACATATATAGAATCATAGAATAGTTAGGGTTGGAAAGGACCTTAAGATCATCTAGTTCCAACCCCCCTGCCAGGGGCAGGGACACCTCCCACTAAACCATATCACCCAAATATTACTTGTTTGAGTAGCTTAACTGGAACAGGTGTTAACATAAATCTATGTATGGGTCTGTGTGTCTCTTCCCTGCTCTTTTCCTCTCAGAGGCAAATTATAGAAACAACTTTCTGAATAAGCACTGAATATCTTAAATTGCAAGCCTGGAGGAGTTAGAGCTCTTTTGTGAGTTGCATTAAGGTCATTAGTGCAATTTCTCTGAGCATTCACTGCGAGTGCTGGTATATGCAGTTTCTCTTGGCCTTGAGTGCCATGCTTCTCCACTTCCTTCCAAGAAGTGAGTGTTGAGCCACTGGGTCTGTATTGGTCTCCTGAATCCAGCAGTGGTCAGAAGGATGCTCACTTTTCTGTCTCGGCTTCAGGCATGCCTTCTGAGCTGTAGCCAGGATAAAAACAGGCCTTTGGAACATAAGGAAGATACTCCCTTAAGGGACAACTTTAGTCACATCCATATGTAGACTTTCAGTAGCGATTTCACCATTGACCTTGCCTCCTGTTTTCTTTTGAACAATTCAGTCCCCAAGGCAAGGTTTTAAAACATATATTTTAATTTTGCATTATTTAGAGAAAGACGAATACAGTAAAACAATCAATTGTATTTTGCTTGAGAGAATGTGATCATAGGGTCTTATGGAGCCTTATAGGTTTTACCTGAGACAGCCCTGGTTAAAAAATCGTAGACATAAAATGGGGAACAGGAATCAGAAAGCCATGACACCCTTGGCTCCATTTCTTAATCTGTAACAGATCGCTTTCTGTCTGGATCTGTGACTGATTCCTGGCTGTACAAGGCCTGTTTAAATAAGTAGGATGGAGGCTGCTTTTGCCTGAAATTAACTCACTGAATACTTGTAAATCTTGCTAAAGGTCTTTGTAAAAACATTTTAGGTTTAAAGTTGTTGAGCATCCTAGTGTGTAATCTCTCTCAGCCCCATCTGTCCTCCTCCGTTCTTCCTCCTCTCTGATGTCACTGCATTTCTTTTTTAGTCATCTTAAATTCTATTTGGACATGGTGCAAATGAATAGAGATTTTGTGTCTGATGGCACAAAAGAAAAACTAAATAAACTTAACTTTTTTTTTTTATTACAGTTTTACAATCTGCCACAAAACTGAAGTCATAAAAAATACATTAAATCCAGTGTGGCAGGCGTTCAAGATTTCTGTCAGAGCACTGTGTAATGGAGACTATGACCGGTAAGCTATAGGTTAAAGTTCCTTAGCGTACACAATTCTTCCCCCCCAACCCGTATGGCTTTTTCTGTGTGAGTTTTTCTATGCAGCTCAGTTCCTGATGCTGTTAAGGTCATTTAATCACAATTTTGAAAGGATAATATGTATTCAAAGCCATTCATCGCATTAAAGAATTTAATAAAATAATGCTAATATAGTAACTCTGTAGGAAATGTTGGTGGTGATTTCTGGAAAAAAATGCTTTGCTCTCTCTGCTGTGATTAAGAGTTAGAAAGAAAAACTAATTTGAAGAATGGCCACTGTTCCTAGTGTGCACAGTATTTTTAATAATGTTTCAATGAAAAATAAGGATGATTTGTCTTCCTTTTGTGAGATTGTAATGTCAGAGGATGCTGATAGATGTAAGTGTTTAAAATAGATAAGGTAAGTAGATGGGAAATGCCGAAGGTAATCATCATCTTCAGATTTGAAGTTTTCTGTGATCCCATACAAAAGAATCCACTTTTGGATGGTTATAATCATAGTAATACCACGGTTTTAATCAGTCCTTCACCAATAGTAACAAGCAAAATAGTTAAATTGAGGAATGATGGATATTTTTAGACTCCTTGAAACATGGACATGCTAACTTATAGCAATATCAGCAAGAAAAGTGTTTGGCTTCCTGTTGATGACTTCTTGCTCTGTTGTCTCTGTTCATATTTTTGAAATACATTTAGATATTGGTGTTATTATTAAGTACCCAGTTCAATTTCTGCTGGTTTATCTCTGCTACTTGAAATCTGGAGTACTGGAATTATTTTAAGTAAGACTGAGGAAGTATAAATTTATCACTTAGTCACAATGCTTTTATCAGTTTCGAGTGTAATATTTAGTTTAAAATCATGAATAAAATGTTTGAAGACTAGAATAAAAACATGTGTAATACATAAGCTGAATGTAGTAGATAGATAGGTGTGCTAAGGTTCAATTCACCCTTATGTAGACTGTGTGCAAGATACAGGAGATGTAAAATGCACTTGTCTGGGTACTTCAGAGGCAAAAGGCATGTTATCTTATTTATTAAAATGCAAAAAGGGTCAGTATTGCATTCTTTTAAACATGAACTAATGTTTCAAGCAGCAGAAGCCAAATCTTTTGTTGAAATATATTACTGCATAGAGAGAATTTAAGTAAGACTTTACTTAAATTGATAATTTTCCTGTATGTCTTTAATCTGTAATTTAAGTAGTTGCTTCTCTACCTCAATTTTTATTTTCAGCTTCCATATACATGATTGCCATTCCTTCATGTGCACATTATGTGACTGTAGTACCAACATGATTTTACCATGTCATAACTCCATTGCATTATTGTATCAAGCTAATTATTCCATGAAACATATACTAAAATTATATTAATTGGTTACCAGGAAAGCGAAGTCTTCTAGGGAAGCATTCTTTGACCTTGTAATTTACTAGCTAATGCCAGAGGATAAACAAATCAACTCTTGAATCAACTGACAATCTCAGTAGTCAGTATGAAGAAGCAGGACACTAGTAAGTGCTTATATACACTAGGCTAAGTAGAGTGCTTTCACAGTCATAAAGCTCTGTCTTTATAAACGGCTTATTAAAAAGTCAAAAGCTAGTTGACTTGTGATTTTTTTTTTTTTTTTCCCCCAGGAAAGTGGTATTAATTTATCATCTCTGCGGGGAATGGACCTTTTTAGACTTTTCTACCAGATCTTTGCTTTATTTTATGTATGATCATAGAATCATAGAATGGTTTAGTTTGGAAGAGATCAACTTAGATCAAACCAGTTTCTTCTTCCAGATTAGCAAACAATTCTCATTAGTCAGAATCAGACCTAAACTAGTCACTGTCAAGTTATATCCTCTATGAAAACATGTCCTTCCTCATTTGTAGCAACATTGGGGCAGCTTGGACACTGCCATCTCATTTCTGTATGTGGTACAGAGAAAACGTCTGTTCCAAGATGGATACCAAAGGAAAAGAGCTTTCGTCATGGCCAACAGCTTCCATTTCTGAACAGCTCATCTGTTAGCTGATACATCACAGTATACCTTTGTTAAACATAAATACTCCCTGCTGCTCTTCAGTGATAGAAAATGATCAGATTTTGGTAGGAACTAGTATTTCTTGGGAAGGAATAAGAGGTTTGTGTTCCATTATTCTTGAAAATAAAGCCAGAAGTAAAAATGGCTGCACATGGCATTTTTTGAGAAATTTAAGTTCTGACCATTTACTCTCATCTCTTAATACATGAGTCTACTTAATGATTCTCATTCACATTATAGAATCAAGATGTCAAACATATATGGAATGTCACAGGTAGGGAAGAATTCTCCCTATCTCGTGAGAATACTTAATCATAGAATCATAGACAGTTTGGGTTGGAAGGGACCTTCAAAGATCATCTAGACCCAACCCCCTGCCATGGGCAGGGACATCTTCCACTAGACCAGGTTGCTCCAAGTGTTGTCCATCCTGGCCTTGAACATTGCCAGGGGTGAAGCATTTACACTTCTTTGGGCAGCCCATTCCAGTGCCTCACCACCCTCACAGTAAAGAACTTCCTTGTATCCAACGTGAACTTCTGCTCTTTAAGTTTTAACCCATTACCCCATGTCCTGTCACTACAGTCCCTGATGAAGAATCCCCCTCCAGAATCCTTGTAGGCCCCCTTCAGATTCTGGAAGGCTGCTGTAAGGTCACCACACAGCCTTCTGTTCTCCAGGCTGAACAGCCCCAATACCAAACAGAATTAAAAGCGGCAGTGCAGAATGGCCTGGATAGAAAATACAGTTTTAATTAAATTGATATAGGCTCTCAAATAGCGCACACAGTTATTTTCTGCATAAAGGTGTTAAGACACAAATGTCCAAACTCAAACATTCTGTAGCCTTGATTTTTTTTAAAGTTAAAAGATTTTTTTAAACCATGTCATTTAAGATGAAGTAGTAGTGTAGAAATGGTAAAATACCAGTATCTGAAGATTTGAAAGGCCTTTTGATGCCTTACATGTCATGCAAAATATGTAAATTCAAGATCTGTAATCAATGCATTTAGTATGAAATAAATTTCAGGAAAGAGGAGCTATTCAAGGAAGAATTGCTTCCATGAAGTTACATATGTTAAGATCCTTCAACTTAAATACAGTTTCCTTTGAAGGGTCAAATCCTTGGTGGGATAGAGAAGGTTTGGTGCTGGTCTTGTCTTCATTCCAAAGAATAATCAGTTTTCATTCTAAGGTGACTTAACCCCAAACTGAAATTCTAGAAGAGGGGTAAAAAGTAGCAAATGGTGTGGTCAGAGCCATTAAATTTGAGTTGAAAGGAGAAACATCCAGACAAAGCAAATCCTTTGCCTCTTCTGGAATGTCAAAAAAAAAATTAAAACCTAGGCATGAATTTGTTCGTGTACATAGTGTCAACTGTTGATCAACCTTTTCCCAAAACTGTCCCTTCCTTGTAAAGAAAATTATTCAACACATATTCAAATGTTTTTCGTAGGAAGAATGAGGAGCAGCTTCCGTGGAAGCAAATTATAATGTAATTTCTTGGATTCCTGTCTCATCTATTAATACCAGAGACCTAATCACTTCATCTGAAACTGTTCTGAAGAATAGAAGTAAGCAAGCTGTTGCTTAAAATATAGAAAGCCTGGAGGTGTTATTTTTCTATCCCCTGTTCATTTCACTTTAGGCCAGATAGGATTCATTAGTACTAATTGCTGAATTTATATATACTCTTTCTCTAGTAAAGGGAGGTAAATAAAACTATAAACTGTCTCCATCCTGATATGCTTCCTGTTTCATTGCTTTCGCTGATGATAATATGCTTTATAGTATTTGCATTTTAAGAAATCAGCTCTTCAAGTAAGTATGTAAAATAAGGTTGATCCTTTACGTGGGAAATTTTTGTTTTCTACATTTTGTGTGTTTCCAGTCATCCCTGAAGCAAAACTAATTAGAGCTGTCCTTAGAGGTTCACTTCACTCGTAAGGAAAGAGTTCATCACATTTCTCTTCCATTTGCAGCTTGCCCACCATTTCCTTACTCATTAAGAGGAGGATGAGTATTCCCACACTGTCCAGGGCAATCCGGCAGTTTGGGAAGAACTGGTACCCAGTGTCTTCCGTGTTCTCCCCACATCACACAGGCTGCTTGTCCCATTTCAGTCCAAGGAACCAGAGTCATGGTTAAGTCGTATAATCTGAGGGTTAACTAGTGTGGTCCAATGAAAGAACTAAACAACTATTCTGTTGGCTTTATAGGAATTAAAAAAGAAAATTATGCTGCACTTTTCTGTCCCCTTTGGTCAACTGACCAAGCAGCCTCCTCCTCTACTGAGAGCTAGAGGGGATTTTAAGAGGGCAAGAGTACAGTCTGTAAAGAACTACGAATTCTTTCATCTGCATGCAGAAGCAGGCAAGGCCTTCACAAAATTTTGGATGGATCTCACCAGCTTTCATTTTCCATCACTTGCACAGTGTTTAGAAAAGATTTAGTACTGTCTACACGATTGAAGTTTTATTGTGTTCTGGAGTAGTTACTTTCATTTAGGAACCAAAATATATAGATTAGAATTCCTTTTTGCTTTAAATTGTATTGTGAATATTGCTTTTCATCTGTACCTTGCTGCTTAATGATTTTGTGTTATAAAGGTCCTCTCAATCTCTGCACACTTCTCAAATATGGATATATTACTTTTTTTGTAACATGTTATTACCCCATAGTAGATATCCCTTTTCCAGGCATGTACCGAGGAAACCTTCACAATAAGTTCTAGATTGTTACTGTTCTTTAAAAAATTGATGATACTTTAGGTTTAAAGAATTATTTATTAAAAAAAAAAACAAAACAAAATCCCACAGAAAATTCAGAGCTTTGGGAGGTAAAAATATATTGGTTAAACTCAAATTTTTCCTTTAGCTTCCTCTGTGTTTTACTTCTAATTCATGAAGATACGCTGGGTAACCTGAGTGTCTTGCTATTTTTTACCCCATGAGAAATGACTAGAAAATTATGCCCTCTGGATTTGGCACAATTGTTACACCCATATGCTATTAAAGGTAATCCTGGTACATGTTAATACATATTTTTATTGGTTGTGATTTCTATTTTTTTTAGGACAATTAAAGTAGAAGTGTATGATTGGGATAGAGATGGAAGGTAAGACATTAATTCTGTTGTTAAACTATAGGGTTAGCCATGCTTAATAAATAGGTTAGCCTGTATAAATTTATACATTTATGCACGTTTTAAAATGTATAAATACACAGTGGCCAGAACAGGACTAGAGAATGTATTTATCGGTATTTAGAGGTTCAGGTACTGGATAAAAAGTTTTGCTGTGCTACAGTTCTGTTTTGTTTTGCAGTTGTGATAAGCCTATTTCAAACATGGTATGTGTATCTTCATACATGGAACAAAGAAGACGAAATGCTTTTTGATCTGTAAAATCAGTTTTGTGAATCTCATGTTATCAGTTAATGTATGCACATGAAGGGAGGCATAATATATTTTGTAATCGGTTTTGTTTTGCTTAAATCACTGCTTCATAAAGCATTGCTTTTCAAGTATGAAATGAATAAACCTGCAGTTGCGCTTTCATGGTTGCTTAGATATTGCAATGTGGAAACTACCTATTAATTATCATCATTTCAGATTGGGTTTTAATGTTAATTTCCATGCCTGTCTTTATCAAAATGTGGTTCTAAATTCTCAAGTTGAAAGATCTGTGTTCTAAATCACTCCATTGCTAAAAAGAAGCTGGTAGAGTATACTTGGCATTCCTGTTGCTAAATTCAAGAAAGGCACTCTGTTATTATTCAAGCTTGCTATCCGTACTGAGTGTACCTTTTTTCTGAAGAAATTAGGCTTTCAAATAGCTTTTATTTTGACAAACTAGATAGAATTATTTTTTTTATCAGACTGGATGGAAACCATTTAAAAATGTTTGAGCTTGTCTCTTAATACTTTGTTAGAAACTTTACTCATAAATCATGGTACTAGAACTTGTATGCAATAAAAAACCATACTGATTTCTATTTATCTTTCAGTTGGCCTGTCTTAAATATTTCCTATTAATCTTAATGTACAGCTTTTACTATACGGATATGCATTTCTGTTTGTATTTTTCAGAGTATATTATTTATCATAGTAATGTCTTTAATATTGCTAATGCAGTTTGCTTCTAGTATTACAGCTAATGATACTGTGCTTCTGTGGCCCAACAGATCTTGTAATCATAATAGGCAAATTTATCGTGTGCTGCCATACACTTCCTTGCTGACAAGGTTGAAAACCAATTTCAGGCTTCTCAGCTTATACCTTTGTCGTCTTTGTTCCATCATGAAGCCTGTTGGTTTATAAGCATTCTTCTCACATTTTTACCTTCTATAAATACCTCTAATGCAAGTTCATCCTTCTTGATTAGATATTCCCTGGAGAGACAAAGTAACATATTTGGCAATTAAAAATACAAGGATTTAAATTAACAAAGCCATACTAGCAAAAAATCACAGCATCACTGTAATGATGAATTTCTATTAGCACCCTTCATTCCTCACTTAGATTTGCCAAATCCTTAAAAAATGTGATATATTTACACTTTTATGTATAAACTGCAATATGTTTTAATAATGTAACAATAACAATTGAATAATGTTACCAATTTAATAAAAAGCAAAGATTATTTATTGTTAAGGTATCAAATCCCATGTGCTGTCCATTTTATCCAGAATCACAATCTGATGTATGATTAAAAAGAAAATGAAGGAATCTGACAAATAGTGTTGTCTACCTGCAATTCTGAGTGAAATCTTCAACATGCTGTGCAATTTAGGCAGTCATTAGCCTCTGCACTCTCCCAAACAGTTTGAAATATTATCTGCTTTTGCTTACATCCCACTCTCAATACCTATAATATTAGTATCTAGAAACCCCCCAAAGTGAAGGATGCTTATTCACATGTACTCTTTACTCTAATTGTGTGATTTTTTTTTTCCCCTTTTTCTTTCTACCTATTTGCATCTAGAAGCAGACAGGACACTGACATCTTACATGTTCAGTTCCTCAGGAAGATGAGACAGCACTCGTCTCATGTAACTTCAGACAATGTAAAAATCAGGCAACTAGATTGGACTAATCTTTTAAGCTACTTCAGTACCTTACAGGGGAAAATGGTATGATTGAATCCACCCTAATTGAAATAAATGGCCGATTCATAGGGCCTGACTTCCTAGGGATCGTACCAAGAACCTAAGTGCCTGATTTAACTTTGACATTGCCAAATGTACCTGAAGTGAATCCCTCTCAGGAATTAGTCTATCAATGTGCTGTACAGTGCTGCTGTTACTTAGTTTATGTTAATTTCCATTTTTGATGGGCTGTTCATAAGCAGTTGTTGCACTAACTAATCACCTTGTGATGATGAATTTGTTTGCTCCAGAGATGTGCAGAGTGGGCTGAAACAACCTTTGAAAGGTAATCAGAGTGCCTGCTAGATAGCAAAGCAATTTATGCTGAGTATTGCAGATTATTCTGCAGTCAGGCAACATTACTGTGCATATGCTTGATTTCTGAATCTTAACTTGACTCTGACCTCTTGAGTCCTGACTTGCAGGAGTTTTTTGCTTTTTCCCCATTTTGTGGTTTCTGTGCTTTGAAAAACAGATTCCAGGGTGCTTTGTGTTGAGCTTCTTACTGTCATGTTCATGAATTACATTGTTAAGAGTAATTGTATATTCCTAGCTCTCATTTATTCAAACATCCCTTAAACTTTCTTGAGTAATAGTAATATAGGGCCTATGTTACATTAACAAAATCAGTAAACATTTCTTTGTCTCAAAATAGTTTTTGCACAAAAATTGTCGAAATGTGAACCACTTGTTCTAGATGATCCCTTTTATTGCTTCTAAGAGCTGTGACAAATCCAAAATATTTGATACTATAAGAAATCATAAAAGTTTTTTTTGTTACTTTGGACAAGTCCAGTTGTGTGGAACAGACTTTTTTGTGGAGTGTCCTTATCAGGGAAGTACATGCAGTTTTGCAGAAGGAAAGAACAGGATGATATGCAGCTTTGCATCAGCGCATTGGCGATACTCTGATGTTTTTATTTCTCTCTGAAGGCTTTTTCACTTCATTTCAGAGAAATTCCTACTTACATACATGGTGCAAAAGCCATTTCACAGACTTGATGCTTATGATCTGTTAGACAGAAGTGTGTTTTTCTTGAATTTTAGAACTGTAAATATTACCATCCTAACCTGGGGCCATTGAAACGTTCATCTGAGAATCTAAACACCGCAGGAGGGATTGTAAATCTCAAATTCTAGGCTTTCTCACTTTATTTCTCGTTCTCCATCTTCATCCTCCTTCTCCAGCTAGATGGTTAATTTTTAAATTACTGCACTTTTCCCCTACTCACTGGCATTCCCTCCATTGTTTTGTTGGGTTTTTTTTTTCCTTTAGATGATTAAAAAAAAAAAGCAACCTAAGTTAATGCAATTCCAGAAGTGATTTTCAGCACTTCAAAGCCCAGTTTCAAATGTGAAGATTTAGGGACATGGGAATCAAGTGATTATTCTATGTGCTAAGAGTCTCGGATTCAGTATTCTAATATGCCACTCATGGACCAAAGTCTTCCAGTCTAAGAATATTTGGTGCTAGGAAGACAAAGAGAACAACTTCTTTGGATTCTCAATCCAGAGACGAATAAGGAGATCTATTTGGCGAAGTGTGATTATGAATATCAGGAGTCAGTGCCTTTTTCTCTCAATGGCAAAGGCAAATGCTGTCTAACAGAAACTCATCTTTCAGCACCAACCTAGTGCAGGGGCATACATCCATCTGAATACTGAGTGTTAAGATCCAGGTTGATGATCTTTGAAGTGCAGGGAACTCTGAGACTGGTTATATATGCCCATACCTTTTTACGGTGATTACTCAAAGGAATTATGTCTTTCTAGCTCAGTTTTTGTCAGTCTGTGCATATTGCTGGAAGGAAAGGAGGCTTTCCAGTATCTCTTAGGATTAAAAAAAAACAACCACTCTTAAGCAATATGGGGGTTTTTTTGCAGAGTTAGCCCTGCCTGGAGTTGCTTATGTTTCTTCTGTTTGCTACAGGATGTTTAAAGGTAGTCATTGAGCTATTGTTTGAATTTCTGCCTTTGAATTATACAAGCTGACTTGAAAATTTGAAGTATGAATTGTTATGCAAGGGAAAGATTCCTCTTTAACTAAGGTGCACTCTTCTCCAGTGCCATGGTTACCAAGGTTAAATACATCTTACATGCTACAGCCTGTATAGAACTCAAATTCCATAGCCTGTATGGATGACTTCCTCTGTTGCCCTGGTTAAATGCTCATTGCAGTCTGGAAAGCATTTAATCAAAGGAGATGATACCTCCAAAACTGTATTCTTAAGGAGAGTCTTAGTCTGTCTTGGAAGCAATTTCCTTATCTTCAAACTGGAAGGAGAGTGTTTCATGAAAAGTGGTTGTCGTGGTTTAAGCCATAAATCAGCCACGCAGTTTGTTCACTCGCTTCCCCTTTTTCTTCCCTCTGCTCCTGGAGGGATGGGAAGGAGAATCGAAAGAATGCAACTCCCACAGGTTGAGAT
>JANRGW010002275.1:0-22024 GCA_024733675.1 Psilopsiagon aymara | reverse complement strand
CCCCCCCCCCGTGGAAAATTCTAGAAGTACATTTATGAAACTGTCATGGAGTGTTGGAATTCACCTCAGTTGATCAAAAAAATTTGTACTTTATTCTGAAGTGTTATTAATTCACAAGTTAAAAATTACCTGCGTCACATTTTGTGTGCACACACAGAGACAATATTCTGCATTGCCAACACATTGAAACGTAACTGTGATTTGTATTATGTGCGGTCCCAGTTAATGCTGTGCTGAACTTCTTTTTCACAGAAACCTTGCTAATTGATGATGGCAACAAGAAAACAAACTATTAAAAAAAAGTAACAAATTAGGTGGTGCTCAAATTTCAGGTTGCTTATCAGAATTTTCAGAACAGGAACCTTTTATAAATGTTTCTGTTTCTTCTCAATTGTTGTGTACCTTTCAGTCACCCAAGTGAACAACAGCTATTTTCTGAATGCATTTAAATACTATAAACCAGAAGTTTCAAAATTCATTTAACAATTTTAAAACAATTTCACCTGAGTTGCCACTACACTGCTAGAGTCTGTTTTCTCTTTATGACCAAGGACATATATTGATTTCAGATTATTTAGTTATGATTTCTTCCTGTCACCTGGACATGTGTGTGTGTAAGCCCATGGAGGATATTTTTGACTGGCTTGGTTTTTCTTTCCACTTATAATCTCTTCTGAGAGCAGTCCCTGCTGCCCTCAATAGCTGGTGCTTCACATGTCAAAAATCTGTCGAGTCCCCAGAAGTCGGCCAGCTGCCCATCCCAGTGCTCACTCGACCCTGCTGCACAAATCTATTTATATAACAGGGGAAATTGTTTCTGGACCTTGGTGTATAGGCAGTACTGGTCCAAACGCATGGTGTTACTTTGCAGTTGCTATGTTTTGTTATCTACTGTAACTACAAAATATTTACATGACTGTGTTAGCACTCAAAATAGATAATTGTGCCTCTGTGAAACTGCGTTATGTAGCTGCAAAGTTGTGCTTCGTGCACATCTGTTTTTCCCTTTACGTGAGTGCTAATTATTCCATGTAGGGGTGCATGTGTTCATGCATGAATGTGATATGTATATTTTTAATACACATACATGTTCATATATAACAGCTGTGCTTCTCTATTTTCACTCTAGCAGCCTCTCATTTTGCTGTTTTTCTTTCTAGTACGTATTCTTGGTTTGGTGAGCTGGCAGTGGATAATGTTTCTGCTAATAATTTTGAAAAGCCAAGGAAGGAAGGAGATGAGGGACTTAAAGTAACTCAGAGTAGTGCTGAGTAACTTCTCTGTAAATTTATTTCCTAATTCCTTTTCTCAGTAGAAGCTCTGTTGTACTTCAGCAGCTTAGAAACCTTCTTTAATGCTCTCTTTTGCCTCATGGTTTGTGTGAGAAAGATATAAAGTAATGTTTATTTGCAGGCTCAGATTTCTTCTGTTGATGAGAGTGCATTTCTAGGGAACTCTTTACTGCACCTAAATGTATATCGTTTCAAAATGAAGGGTTTTTTCTGAGAATTTTAATCTCTCTTTCTGAAATGTTTTGGTACTGTACAAGATGGAGTGGTTCAACTAAGCTGACTATAATGGGGCTCCTGCAAGGATAAATATGGTGTGCTTGTTGCTTCTTTTCTGTATCTTTAAATATCATTGTCTTTTACTGATTTCATTGGCATTGAATTATTATTAAGTTTGGACTTTTTATTTTCCTGATTAAACAAATATTGAAAGTTCATGGTTATTTTTTAGCCTTAACTTTAGAAATTTTAAGTATGACAATAGTCCAGAAAGCCAGCTGGCCTGATAGCAGGGAGATGTAAAGAAAAAAATTACAGTTGCCAGACTGAAGATTGTGATATGATACACTGTCTCATACAGCCTGCAAACACCATGTGCAATATGGAATCATATATTTTATGGAAAGCAGAGGTAGCTCATACAAATTTTGGCTAAGGAATCTCTTCCAGTTGCTAGTTCAGTTTGAACCTGCAAACCCTAAAGCCTTACACTAACATGCAGACCCCATGTCTTCGATATTCTTGTAGCACAAACACCGGTCTACCCATTCTCCCTTGTTATATAATGAAACCATCCTCAATTTCATCACATGTGGTCTGTTTTTAACTTATTTTTGGAGAACATTCTCCCTTACTCATTTTCGGTTGTATATGTGTCCTCCAGCATTCTCTTGTCTGGCGTTACAGGTTTATAAGGAAGCCAGTATGTATCCACGTTGTTGGAGGTTAAGTATGTTAGGAAAATGAAGATCAGCCACATCTTTCCTTCCTTAAAAGGATGTGCAAGACCTCAGTGTTCATCAGTAAAACATTGTAGCATGCTGTAATGACTTGGGCAGACAAAGTGAGTGAACAGATTTATGAGCCTTTTGTCACAGGAACCCTTGAATATGTTGGCATAGGAAGCGATCATGTTCTAAATTAAACAAGCCAGCCAGTGATGACAGGGGAAAATGGAACGCTTTGTCTAGAAAAAAGGGAGAGGTATTTAGAGGCATTTGGGGGTGAGGGAGATAAAAGGAAACAGGAACGGGAGTAAAGGGTTATGGTTCAGGCTTCCTTTCTAGAATTTTACAGCGCTTATTTTTTAGCTTTGTTTTGCCGGCACCTCATGAGGCTAGAAATGTGGCATATTGGAGATGACCTAGAATATAATCCGCTATTGAGCTGTGTGCTTATCCAGTCCAGATATTTATTTTCTTAAAAATTTCTGACATAATATTTCTGAATTGCAAATAAAAGCAAATGACAAACAGATATGTAGAAATCACCTATCGTAAAAATCCAATCTCTATTTCTTAATCTTGAGGGTTTCAGCTACTCAGCCCTAATGCAAGAACAATAAAGTCTATTAGACACAAGGAGAGTGAGTAATAGAAAAAAGAAATTAGAAATAGACATAGGAATGACTTACATTTTTCTGGATCAGGATGCAATTCGCATTGCTTGATCACAGCTAACTTATGTATCTGTCTACATGACGTAAGTTACCAAGCAGAGGCAGTTATTTCCTGATGGCTTTTGTTGAAAAGAAAATAAGGAAGTTATTCCATGTTGAGAATTTGACAACATCTTTTCCTTAAGGGTTATGTGTGCACACATTTTTGGATGAATACCCTGCAGAGGTGCTTTCACACCACAATTATTCAGAAATTCGGCAGTTTATAGCTAAGAAAATTACTGGTTGTGATCCCTATTGTATTGTTAAAGCTGATGGCTAAAATTTCTATCAGAGGATCAAACGTTGTGGAGCATGTATCAGAAGATAAGAGTAGCTTAAATGTGGAACTTACAGAGAAAGTCTTAAACTTTTTTAGTGATATGTTCCAGGAGTAAGGAATAAAATGCTTGAAATGTAAGCACAGAACAGCTCAAGAAAAGTACAGTTAATTTGATCAGAGGGTTCAGCAAATTAATTAAGGGGAAAAATTCAGAACAGATAGTGAAACATTTCAACCTCTACCATAGTCTATTGTTTTTTCCTGAGTTTATTCCAGACACCATATTGGAAAGTTGTGCATTCGAAACATCCATAATTCCCATATGCATACAGAGAATACCTTAATTGTGGGTTGTGCTCACAAGAAACTAAAATAATCTGTTGCCTGAAAACATTCATTAAAGTGACTGCATTCCCTCGTTTTATCCATATATGGACAGATATAAAATACAAGCAAAGTATGTACTCTCAATCTGTTTTGGATAAAGTCAACTTTAAAATTTTTCTTTGTTAAAAAAACACTGAAAATGTCACATAATTTGAAGGAATACAGAAATATTCTTTCCTACTTATGCCCAGCAACCACTAATTCCTACGGTAGTATGTTAGTTGTATAGACTAGCAACTAGTGTCTCTTTTGTCAACTGTTCAAATGGTGGGTGTTAAGTATTAGTAAAAGTATTACAAACTTGGAATTTCAGAAAATGTATGACTAAATATAGTTTGAATTTTTGTCTTCTTTTCTTTAACATGACAGAAGATATCCATTCCTTGGTGCTTACAATTTCACTGCATGTACAAAACCAGACAAAATTAACTAAACACTTGTTTTAACAACAAGGAGGAGAAAAGCTAACAGAGAGCTCCAGAACACCAGAGCTGGCTTTAGGTACATGGGATGTCTATGACGCTTTAACTCTCAGCAGTGCCTGAGAATGAAATGGCAGCTGTGTGACTGTGAATTTAATATTGCCATCTAAGTACAAAGTGTTCCAAGCACTGAAGGCAGAAAGCATTTATATTTCTTTAGTATGTAGAAGGATGGACAGAACTGATGCAGCTAACAAACAGCATTGCATTTAAGGGTATAGTAATTTCAAACATGCTGTGAATGGTATTTATGGAAACGTGCAAATAAAATATTTCAGAAATAAAAATATTATAAATCTACATCCATTAACACATTAAGAGCAAAAAATCATTTTGTTGTGAAATCTATTTGCTTTCAAGCCGTTTTAGTAATAATTACTAGTTTTCTACAGTTTCTGAAGAAAAACAGTATTTTTTAAGATGTTTTAAATGCTTATTGAGGGCACAATTTCAATAATGAGTAAATAACAAAGAAAGGATTGTTTTGTTAACTGCCTCCTACTGTATTAAAAATACAAAAAGTTGTCCAACAGCGTGTAAGTCAAGGGCATGGAAATGTACTGGAGTGTATGCTGTGATAATCTGTGGGGGGTAATTATATAGAGAATTCAGTGTTTTACTTAAATGGTTTACAATTCCAAGTCCTTTTTTCTTCTCTTATGCTTTAAGGAGTTATAAGCCAATATTAATTTACTGTGAAATATTACTGTAGTTTGGTTTTAAGTGTCACCCCCTTGTATATTTGCCTCTACTGTTGCTAATGTGTTAATGAATTAGCAAGGCCTTATCTAGTACATCTTTCATCTCATCGTCTGCAGCTCCTCCTACACAGGCTCCCCAGTCATTGCTAATAATTAAAACAATTAATAAATATTAAAGAAGCAAAATAAAAGCAGCACTGGGTGGGATTTTACTACCGTGAAAGGAATTGGCTATTCAGACCTGCTGGCAACTGAAATCCTTCAGATGTCTTGGTGAAGGAGTGAATACTTAGTTTTTTCCCAGTCTATAAAATGCTGCCTGTATAATAGTGACTCCAGTCCACCAAGGACCTAAAGACATGTACTTTCTTTTATCAGCAAGGATAGCATAAGTGTCTACTTTAACTTTTTCTTAAGCCTATAGTAAAATATTATTACCCTTTATTAACCTACTAAAGTAGAAATCTGTCATGTTTATATGCTAAGTGTAGAAGAAGAAATGCGTCCTTAAAAGCTGTTGAAATCTCAGCATTTATATTGTTCAAGTTTGACTTGCAAAAGGAGCTCTGTCTTGCCCACACATGCAGTCCATGGGGTTGCTATGTGCAAGTGGGATCCTTGGACTGTGTCACTTGTTGGGCAAATATCTTCCTTCTTCCCTCCATCCTTCCTTCCTACCCTCCCTCCATCCTTCTCTCTTTCTTCCCTAGCCACCCATGGAAGCTGTTGGCTGCCATTCAGGGCCAGACTGCTCTGCTTCCTTTGTCATTTACTTTGTCTTTTAGTCTTCCTCTGTTTCATTCATGAAGATCGGTGATGAGTGCCGCAGGGATCCTTAACTGGGACTGATACTGTTTAATATCTTCATCAATGACATAGTGGGATTGAGTGCTCCCTCAGCAAGTTGTAGATGATGTACCTGAGGGGAGGGATGTCATTCACAGGGACCTGGACAAGTTTGAGAAGTGGGTCCATATGAACCTCATAAGGTTCAACAAGGCTAAGTGAAAGGCCCTCCACCTGGGTTGGGGCAACCTCTGGTATCAGTGCGGGCTGGGGGATGAAGCCATTGTGAGCAGCCCTGTGGGGAAAGGACTCGGGGTACTGGTGGATGAAAAACTGGACGTGAGCCTGCAGTGTGGATTCACAGCCTAGAAAGCCAACCTTATCCTGGGCTACGCCAAAGTAAGTGAAACCAGCAGGTTGAGGGTAACAATTTTCCCCCTCTGCTACACTCCCCTGGGACCCCACCTAGGGTACTGCATCCAGTTCAGGGCCTGCCAACATAGGAAGGATATGGACCTGTTGGAGCAACTCCAGGGGGACCACAGAAATGGCCAGAGGGCTGGAGCACCTCTCCTATGAGGAAAGGCAGAGAAAGCTGAGGTTGTTTAGTGTGGAGAAGAGAAGGCTCTAGTGAGACCTTACTATGGCCTTTCTGTGCTCAAAGGGGGCTTATAGGAAAGATGGGGTCAGATTTTTAGCAGAGCCTGCTGGAACAGGACAAGTAATGATTTTAAGCTAAAGGAGGATAGATTTAGACTATATCTAAGGAAGACATTTTTTGTGGTGGGGATGGTGAGACACTAGAACAGATTGCCTAAAGAGGTGGTAGACACCCCATCCCTGGAAATAGTCAAGGTCAAGTTGGACAGGGATTTTAGCAATCTGGTCTAATTGAAGATGTCCCTGTTCTTTGCAGGGGGGTTGGACTAGATAACCTTTAAAGGTCTTTCCCAGCCCAAACTATTCTGTGATTCTTCTGTAAAGTAGAAAAACAATAATAGCTAGCTTAGAGTAGGAGGTGTTGATTATCATTAAGAAAATTAATTAAAAAGCAAAAAGAAAAGTGTACATGTATAGGTCAGACGTTACTCATCTACCCTCTTCAAGAGCCGTAAAGAAGGCATGTTGTGATCCTATTGCATACATAACCCTTTCTCTCTCTCAATCGATGGTGCTAGAATTCTCACCCTTTGCTCACTCTTTTAAAAGTAAATACAGCCTTGGTAATGTTTTAAAAAATAAGCATAGCAAATACTAAATTAAACAGAAAAATGCTGAAAAGAAAAAGGAAAAATGTCCCTTTGGAGTGCTAATGTGGTTTGCATTCAAAGAGGAAGTATTTTTTGATTAATAAGGAGGTAATGTTTCCCCACAAGGGTGGGTCATAGATGATGAATAAATAATATAATCAAATATTAAATTAACTATATTTAAAAACCTTATTTGCATGTTACCTTGTAAAAAGCTTAGTGCTGTAGTATTTTGTTTACTGTTATTGTTCTGAGGCAATTTTGTAATAAATAGAGAAAGGGAGCATTAATAGTATCTGGTCTTTCAACAGAAATGTGCATGTATCTATTATTTCTTTTTATAGCAAATTACTGAGCTTTTCTACCTTTCCACCTCAGAATTTCTCCTAGAACAGATTTTCTTATCCTAATTGAATGTTTCTAAGATGATAGTATGCCAGAAAAATTTTGTTCTCCATTTCTGTAGAGAAATTCTCTTTATAGGTTTGTACCACACGAAGGAGAAGCAATAACGTCCAGTTCCTGACAGACACAGTTAGGCCAGGAAAGAGGGTCATGCCATGCCAGAGGAGAGGTGTAGCCTAAGGGCACAGGCTGCACTTACCTTGTCTAGCACACTGCTCCTCTGGGATTTTGATTAATTACAGCAGCCCATCGACAGAGCCAAGGCTGGGGTGAAGGATCAGTGAGATATAAGTGGCCCTGCTCTCTTGCACTCCTGCAGACAGCATTTAGCCTTGAGGCTTTCCATTCACAGAAAAAGAATTCAGTGTATTTTGGTAATACAATAAGTACTGTTTTTTGCCTCATGCCCTGTGAAACTGCCACATTCTGTAGCATTTCCAGCAGAAGAGGAAGAGGGTGGTTGTATTTCTATTCTGCTTCTCTGTGCAGCATGGTAATATCATGGCATTCTTCTGTGATTTAACTTAACACATTCAATGTTTTAAAATTGCATCACTGTTTTAAAATTGCATAAAACTTTGTAGACTACATCTCCTGGGGACTATATTATATAGTCCTATGTGATACCAGGAAGGATTCATTGATAAATTTTGAGAAGATTTAAAATGATGCTTTTCCAAAGGAGACCACTGCTTCTGATTAACATGAATTGATTTGATGGAAGCTCATTCCGTAGCTCACTGGCAGATTACTAGTGTAGTAAATTAAAGACTAAGGTTGCAGGCCCAAAAATAATTGAATTTATTTACTACCTTGTGTTTCTGTTTATGAAGGTGAGCAATGGTTTCCATTACAACCTGTTTGTGTAGCACTATAGCACACCTGCTTTGCCAAAGACAGTATCATAAAGTACTCACTTGGATTATCTTGTCTCTCACTGCAGAGGTCATTGTATCCTCTGCTGCATGAATATAAACAAAAGAGCTAAAGAGTATAATAAATCTGGTTTTAATAAAGCAATTAAAACTGGCAGTCATGGTAGATGTGTTATGAAGGAGGGTTTCACCTGAAATTTTATGGAAATGCTGAGCAACTTTAAGCGATAGATAAACCTAAAATGGTGGCAGGGACAATAAACATCTCTCTGCTTAGAGACAGTCAAAGCCCTTTATGCTCACAGAAAGCCAGGTCTAAATTGTACTGCAGAGATCCGTGAAATCTCTGATATTGTACTACACAGTGGAGCAGGTAGTATTAACATTTTAAAATGGGAGGCTTATGTAACTCATACAAGGAATAAAATGTTAAGCAGAGGAATAAATTTGTGGAGGACTACTGACTGGTTTTTAACAGTAATATTTCATGTAATTTATTTGGAATTGTTGCCAAAGTGATGGTGAGGTGTCCTGATAGACAACAGGACTGAAATGGTATTGCGTTAAAAGGCAAGACAATTTGGCAGAAAATAAACCCCCTTGCATTCCAGCTGGTCCTCAGATATTAGAGGGGCTGCGTGAGGCTAGGCTTGGATTCTGAGCGATGCTTAATCTGGTACTATTAGTCCCAACGTGTTCGATATATTGAACAATCACGATTCTGGATGTGCTTGTAGCGCATTGCACCTTCAGCCTAATTGTGCTCATGAACACAGCCACACTGAAGGGTTTGGTTGTGTTCAATGAGAAAGCTATTACTTAAACAGGGCAGCCTATTGAAGCAACAGATACAGGTTCTTATGGATTGCTGGTGATAAATACACTGTCTGCAAAAGCATGTGCAAATAATAGATTATGCAAATGCACGATAAATTTATGAATAACACAGTCTGGCTTTAAAAGTGAAAAGTAACTTTATCTAGAGATTCCTAATTTTCCCAGAGAAGCAGTTGGTACAGTGCAAGTCTTACCCAAATTAGAAAGAAAAGTGATCTGTGCAGTGTAGATGCTATCTCCAGCAGTTATTGGAGCTGTATATTAACACAGTTGTTGACTTGTTTCATCTTACACTGTCTGTGTCTTTACTGCTGGACAGATATGAATCTACCTGCCTAATGGACTAGAGTAATGACTTTAAGGGTAAACAAAGTTTCATGGTATGGTCTGTGATTACAGTGTAGCAGTATGTGGATATCCTGCTCAAAAGCATGGCCGTGATTGTGTTAGAAGGAACCTAGAAAGGAAACTACTTCAAACTTTGTCTGAACCTAATTTGCACTCTGCTATTAAAAAGATTGCGGTTCTAAAGTGATTTTTTTTTAAAACTAACCTTCAAAAGGTTTTGTTGTTATTTTTATAGAGTTAAGGCCATACTGGAAAAAGGGTATTGGATCCTATATGATTCTCTGAAGCAATTTCTCAACCCTAATACTTACATTTGAAGAGAATGACCACAAGCATCATTGTACCTTCCCCTCTTTTTTTACAAAGTTACAAAGGGTGACAAGGTCATAAATCCTAGCTGTGATAGTACCTAAAAATAAATAAAACCCCTGGTAGCGCAATTTCTATCTGATAGCGCTAACATCTGTCACAGCAATTCATAAGCCAAAGTGCCAACAGTGTGCTGAAGAAGTCAAGAGGAGGTGTACAATCCCAGCAATGTTTATACACACAGAAAGGAATGATACATACATACATACAAAAATAAAACACAGTTGTAAATGGTGATATCTAATTTGAATTTATTTGTTTATCTCAATGCAAGATGCATAGCTGAATTTTAGAAATAATTTTAATAAAAGAAATGAAATAAATTAGACCCTAGAGTCTATCTGACTCCACTTTCTATATGTCTTTGCTTAGAAGGATAAACAACATTTTAGAGATTTCCAGATTTGCCAGCTGCTGTGTTTTGAGGTTCTCTAAGTACTGCAATTCCCCCTTTCTCCCTCACTATGTTGTGAATATTTTAATGCAAAAATAACTGTTAAACTGATCTTAATAATGCACACTCCTGATATCATTTCAGAAAAAAATCTTCTCTCAAATGCTGCCAGTAAAGAAGATTAGAATAATTCTAAGAATCAACTGTTGCAAGTAATGAAAGGAACAATTACCATCATAGGCTTAAATGTGGGACCATTACACATAATTATGGACAAAAGCATATTCTTACTAACTGTTTTACACCCTCTTTGTCTGAGTTTCTGAGGCTTCCTGCAATTAATCATGTTTACTGTGAAGCCCTGATCAATCATCTTCATGTCATATATACACAGTGTAGTTATGTAATTACGTTTCTATAGGAACTGGTCTAATAAACAGTATGTATATAAATATGTTCCATGAGTTAATTCATCTCAAGTGTATACTATAGAACTATTTTTTAATGCAAGCTAGGAAGATACAAATTAGTATTGATGATGGCTCAAGTAATATAATTGCATTTTAAATTTCTTTACTGAGAGGGTACGCTTCCTACTTGGACTGCTGCTTCTGAAATATGTGTAGCAAACGTAAGGATATCTATTGCTGCATAAATGGCCTTTGTAGACTACCTAGAAATATTATCAAGTTTAGTCACATCCCTTCCCTTTACAGTGATATCAATGGAAAGAGTGAGAATGATTGTGGCCAGCGTAGATGAGCAGAAATGCTCAAGTATGTTTTCTACCTTGGGAACAGTTTTGTTGACATTCCTGATAGTCTGATTAAATGACAGATGGAGGAATCATCTGTAAGGCTTTGCATATAGAACTGCAACTGTCTTGATATAAGATCCATAACTCTCATGAATGAGTGGTCCCATAGTTTGTCTGAAGGAATGCTATTCCAGCATTTTGAGGGTAGTGCAACATACAGGTGAATGGATTGATAGTACGGTATTTCAGAGCAGCCACTGATTCAGTAAATAGGTTGCTTCCTGAAACATGGTAGACTTCAAGCCTTCTCTTCACCTGATTTGGGGCAAATTTAGGTTTTTAGCTGAGGTTTTCTATTATCCTAACAATAAAAATAGACATTTATTCTTTCTTTCTGGCTGGTATTTTTGCATGTCTGTCCTCAAGTTTTCATCTTCATTCTGAATTAATAGTTCATTTTAACATAGACATGGCAGTAAGGTTTACCCTTTTATATTTGAATTTACCAAATTTTTCTCTTAACTGAAGTGCTTTTCATAAGTACTGATCATGGAGTTCACATGCCAGTTATTTTTAAAAAATAATATTCAGTACAATCAATGCAATTGTTACTGGTGCTAACTTGTGTAAAATAGTTTCTGGTTTATGGTTATGTAGCATTAGAATGCCTTTTTAATTCTTTAAAAGGAAAACCTTTCAAATACTTTGAAATATTTCATATCTTTATTTGACAGAAGACTAAAGCCAATAATAAAGTGGGAAACTGTAGTAAGATGTTTTAGATGTGGAAGAGGAGATCAGAATTATCACAGGATTCATCAAGAATTAGAGAGCATATCCTTCCACCTGACCTGGCTTACAAGAACTCCTACAAGTAAGAAACTTTGGAAATGTATAAAAATGGAAGCAGAAGAGGGGATCTAACAGATTACATCTCATGACAGTGTGCTTTAGTGGAAGGACTCAGGAGAGGTTTTAGGACCAAACTAACTGTCACTGTGTTTGTTAAACCTGTAATATAAGGTTAAGATATTGCTGAAGGTCACTTTCTTGAGCTTATGACAGGCTCGGTGTGAAAGAACAACTTTTAGTATTAAGTAGTTAAGATGCTTCTATTCTCCCAGACTGGTTGTCTGCTTGTTATCCGTTGCAATTTCTGCAAGCAATGTTGTGTGCACTCTCTTGACCAGGTTTTTTGTGGATAATCCACATGTTAAGGCTGTAGTGCTTAGTATTGCACTTACTTCTTTGAAGGACTTTGGTTTAGCAGAGTAATACAAAATATACTGTAAATGCTATACAAATATTAGGTACACTTAGCCAAATACAGCAATTACAGTAAACAGTTCAATCACAACACCAAAGAGATCCCTGATACTGGTCTCAATAATACACACAGAGTCACCGTGCTAGATGTCTCCAGTCACTGGGAAAGAAGATGTGGGTTGAAACAGCTCAAGCCCATTGACCACTCTGGAATTTTATGTTGTTAGTTTTTATATTCTTATCCATGCATATAACACACAGTGCTGGCTAAATCAAGGAGACATTCATGCTGTTAAGAAACCTGGAAACATGCACCACCAGTTCATCCACTCAACTCTTGGCAGCTGCTTATCTAAAACAAAAGCCACCCTTTGGTCCTCCTTGTGTTGAGATCAAGTCAGCTTCCTTTGCAGGAGTGGTGGCCAGCCACACTCTGCAGATTCTCAGAGTTTCCATGGCTATTCCCTGGCCCTTCTCCGCTGAGCCTTCTCCCATTGCAGTTTACTGGTTTGTCACAAATGTGCTCGATGCTTTGAGAACCGTAGGCTGCTGCTTCTACTGCTTTTAAAGAATAGTGAAGACATAACCCCAGTGTCCAAATACAGTTACTCTTTTCTTAATTTTTATGGCTATAGTCTTTAATAAATTATTATTGTGATTTTAAGTTTTAACTATATATAGGTTTATACTTTCATATATATAAAATCTGTTGATGTCCCAGAATACATACTTACAGAGGTGATGTATATTACATTATTGTTTTAGATTAATTTCTCTCTTTATTCATAAATAAGTATGAGAAGTGTTCAATCCAGGCTAAAAAAATACAGCTTAAACCAGTTCCATTGTTCTTACTGGTGTCTGCCAACAGAAACTCAGAGGGATTTCGTCATCTCTACCCCTTACTTATTTCAAGACAAACCTTGTGCTTTCAGTTCTTAATATGCCTTATTTCAGTCACCACAGTCTTGAATTTCCCAAAGGATGTGTTAGAGAACAAAGCAGCGGTTAAGCAGTTGTCTTTATTACCTGGGACACATGACCTTGGATCTCCTACAAAGACTTGTTATAGAAAAAGAAATCTGCCTTCAGAAGCTCTGTAGCAGTCACATCCCATTCCTTTGTACAGGGTGTGTGTATGGATTCTTCATCTCTTGTCTTTCTCTCAGGCAAAATGAAAGATACTCTTAAATTCCCAGTATGCTTCATTCTTGGTAGTAAATTTATGCTGACTATAAGCATGCAAATGTATCATCATTACCCTGTATTGTTTTAAATTCACAGTAAACTTCTGGGTTAACATAAATGTAGTGAACCTTTCCTGTATGTAATGTGTTATACAAGGGCTTGTTCATGACAAGATGAAAGATTATCATCCCACCTAATAATGGTACTAACATTTACTTTCCATGTGCATAGGAGAGTATTTGAATGATCTCACGAAGCATGTAAGAAGGAATGGTTGGTGAAGTTACCTATCAAATAAAGGCGTAGGTATTCATACCTGAATACATGAATGTGTTTGAACATCAATACATTTGTTCTATGCAGAATGGAACAAAAGATTGCTATTGGAGAAAAAGAGTTCCAGTTCATCAATGTAAAATTTTAATCAAAGCAAAAAAACAGCTGCTAAATCAAACAGGCCTGAAAACCAGAATGCTTTATTTCAGTTTTGAAGTGGTTTTGGGTATAGTTTTATTCCCTGAAATAGGAAACAATCTACTCCCATAAAAGTTTTGGAGTTTTTGAGTGATGATTTTGGAATTAAGATTTTTTATTTTTTTTTTAAGGAAAATAACATTATTTCAGAATATACTATTAGTACGGCTTTTTAATATATCTTAAAGCAGTAAATATATTACAAATGCCATTCTGTCCTTTAGAAATCACATCTCAAATACCATTGCAGTGCAAATATCTGACTAGGAGGGAGCAATTTTGCTTAAAAAAAACCCAAAAAAGAACTCTTTTTTTGAAGAAATTAAAGCACAGTGCAGGTAACTTGCCACAGCTTCCTAGGAAATAACATCATGCAGTCAAGCAGAAAATGAAGCTATGCTTAATAAGTTTTCCACAACTAATACACAGTTATCTGTGATGTTTTTTATTAGATATTATGTCGCATTAATGAGGTCAAAGATCTCAGACACATTAAACTTGTTCCTTTTGCTAATTTATTTGGTAATAGTTTCAATGCTGTGATAAGTAACCATAGTCTGTTTGGGACACCTCTTGGAGTACTGACCCTCTATGAGCTTTTAATGATCAGCAATGTATCCCAGAGGTATAAAACATAAACAGAGAACTTGCTATTTAATGTGTCCACATTGGTGTCTGTACATAGAACTGGATTAATTTCGGCAGATAAATAAAAGCATATGAAAATGGTTTAACGGGTAAATCTCTAAAGAAAGTATTAAAAATTGTGATATTGAAGAAGCACAATATAGGGAACAAATCAATATTGGTAGAGAAGTTCGGAAGGTATGTTAAGAAAATGCTTCCATTTCTAAATTCAGAGGTGGTGAGATTTTAGAAGAATATAGGTATTGTATGATTGATGTATTGATCTGATACATTGCAAAGCAACCACTTGTTATCTAGACCACACAATGTAGGAATAAAGAACTTTGAGCTGAGGATTTCTGTCTAAATAGCACAATGCATGACTTCATTATGATCATATTCCATTAAATTTTAAAATAACATTTGAAAACTGGTGACATGTCAGAAATTTAGGTAGAAAAATTTTGTTCTATGAATAGATCAAATAATAGGAAGGAACCTCATGGTCAGTGAACCTCGAATGGTAGACTGGATGAAAGATGGTAACAATAAGGCTAATGAATATTAAATGAAGCAAATTATAGGAAAGAAAAAATGAAATTAGAAAATTAGTTTTAAAAGGTTATCTAATAAGTTCAGTTTAATAGCCAACTCTTTTTAAATAATATTACAGGCTTTTCACATACTAATGTACCTCACTCTTTTCCATTTTAATCCATGCTTTGATTCATATTCAGATATTGTAGTCATCATGATAAGATTAACATATATGTAAATAATATTTAGATTCAAGACGGCATGCATTATTTTTTAAATTATGAATATAAGCTGAATCTTTTTTTGCATCAATGGTCTGTAAAATGAATACTCTCAATTTCTCTTACAATAAAAATCTGTGTTTAGACAGAGTATCCTGAGCTTGGTACATGTGGATACTACAGTATTGTTTTTCCTGAAGTTTACATAGAGCAGATATGCTATGATTCAGCTTGTAAATGACAACATGAGTTTATAAATTAATAAAAAAAAATCAGTGTTGAACTGTAACCTAGTCTGAAGAGTGCTCTAAATTACCTTGGAATATTTTCAATAAACTGTGTCTACTAAGTCTAAGTAAGTTGTAATTGGCATTTAAGAAACATTTGCAGTGTGCCATCTCTTTGTGTACTAGAATGTATTAGGAGAGACCAAAGAGATACTGGGTCATTATGTAAAAATTGGTAATAAGGGACTAGCAATTTTCCAGTTAAGTCACATGATCATTATATATTGAATATTACTTTGTTTTGGGTCCTTTTTGTGTCTTGCAAACTTGACCCAAGGGATCCTACACTGTTAAAAGACATATAAATTATAAAATAAGACATATATTTAACCAACTGATTGAACTTTTGTTGTGACTAATGATTCTTTCAGTAAGCATTGCATAAGGGAAAACATTTCTTTTTAAGTATATAATGTTCACTACCTTTTAGAGCTGCTGTCACTGAAAAACAATTTTAATGTGCTGAAATGTCTGCATACTTTGATGAGCTCTCTGAGGGTATCTTGTAGCTTTAAATTAAGCTGATCAAATAGAAAGCAATATACCCTTCAGAATACTTTAACTGATTTGACTACAAAGAAAAATAAAGACATTCTGTGCAGTTATGAGAAGCTGATGGCAGGCTAAATTTCAAGAAGAAAAGGATTGATGGCATTATCAAAATTGAAGTTTTCCTGATGCAGTTTACTAATATATAAGTCCATTAATGAAACACTCAGCTTTGCAGAAAGAATGAACTGTGTCGTCTTTACTCACTAAGATGTAGCATAAATCAAGGTTGAAAACTGTATGCACTCTAAGGTGAGGAATGGTTTCTGTGATTATCTGAATTTTCCCTGGGATTGATGACACTCTGGTTGAAGCTGATGGGAGACTTGACATTGATCAAATGACAGATGCCTGTATACTTTGCAGATCAGTTTCTATATAGTGTTTGCTGCTGATTGGATTTTATTTTGATTTCTGAGGGATCTTCTTTGCCTTTCGTAACAGTTTCAAATGTTTATTCTATATACTCTACCACGTATCCTTGTATGAATCATTACTACCTGCTTCTTTTAATTAATGTGATTATAAAGTTTTTCTATTTTTCATGTACTGATTACTTCATTTACTTGCAGAATTCAGCCACTTCCAGGCCTGACATTTTGCACAGCCTTGTTATTTAGTGCTGATGAAAGGTGTAAGGTATGGTTCAATAAACCTTGTATATGTATATGAATAACATTTTATCTTTCCATGTCCCCTAAATTCTCACTGAGGTGATTTTTAAGCTGGCTTGCAAAGAACAATATAGTTAAAAAAAAAATCAGAAAATGTTCACCCTTATGTTTTGGCTTTATGCATTTATTTATTTTTTTAATATGCAAAAGAAAAAAAGTCATTATTTCCTGGTCAACAAATTAATTTAGAAAAGACATACCAATTTCAAGAAAGGTAATTTATTATTGACTGCAAAATATAGTGATGTGTCATGTAGTGAAAGTCTGTGTCTGAGCATAAAGGCTGTGTTTTCCTTCCTGAATAGGTTTATCAAAATTTCATTTTTAAGCAGCACCAGACAATTCCAGTTGTCCAGTGAAAGAATGGAAACTGTTGTATTAAAAGGCAAACTAGAACTGTTGTACTAAAAGGCAAACAATGTAAGTTTAAACGTTTAGCAACTAACAGCACTAAAAAGTTTCATCTTTACCTCTTACATTCAAAAGTTTTGGGAAATCATGAAGTAAATACGTTGATGTCTTCTGTATATTCGTTGCCTGTTGCCAAGGATTTGACATAGTTTGCTGTCTATAAGTCTGGTCTCTTCTTTTTCAATGTAAAACCACGTATTTTTATTATATAGGGATTCAGTGAGGATTCACGCAGACAGGTTCATTTGCCTCACTCTTAACAGAGCAATGCATAAAGCATTCTAATTCCTACATCTCTCTTCATATATACTTAGTTCATTTTTTTCCTCTCTTTATTTGTTTGACTACATAATGCATACAATGGATATAAAGCACTATCAGCCTAGTAATCAAATAGACACTTCATTGCTAAGGCAATTGCTTTCTGAGTGATGATCACAGATGTTCTGACTAGCCCTGTATCGTTCCATCTGCATTCCACTTCATTGCTTAGGAAGAATGACATAGTCAGAAGAGTTCTCAAAAGGCTGACGAATCTAGTAAAATTACAAAAAAAGGCATGTTTCAGATCTTAAGTGTGAAGTCCAGACCTCATTTGAAGTCATGACAACATTTGGGTCGAAGACAGTAGTTAAAAAAAAAAAAAAAAAAAGCCTTTTGAGAAAAAAATTGCGCTACTAATACTTCCATCTCATGTAAATTAGCAGAGTTTTAGCTCTCAGATCTCTCCTGAGTTCTGTGCAAGGAAATACGAAGTTTGTCAGGCAAACAGATATCAAAATTTATAGGGTACTTTAAAAATTAAAACCAATGCCCTAAATTCCACTTCAACATTTACAGTATTTACAGATTAACCCAGGATTCAGTTCAAGATTCTCATGGTGCGCATAAGATTTGGTAGGCAGGGAGTTGCTGCCTGGCTGAGGTTAAGGTTCTGGTGATCTCAGGAAGGAACTCTTCCTCCGACATGTTGCATTAATTTAGTTTACATATAGAGAAAAGTAGCATAGTGATGGAATCAGAAAGAATTGGTTGTTCTTATACTCTTAACAGTAGGTGGAAAAGCAAAACACTTCACAAGAGACTTGCTTTAATAGTGCAATCTCAGAACAGACATGAAAATCCCCCTAAGCTTCTCATATGAACGTATTGTAGTAACCTACAAGAAATCACAGAAGCATAGTTGTCTCTGGTTAGCTAATTTAGTGTATGGATGAATGTATCAGACAAAACTCACTCTAAAAAATAGTAGCATGGGACACCCATAACTCCAGTCTGAAGATCTAATAGATGCAAAATGAAAACAGACGCAAGAACTAATATGGCTACCCTTCCTTTAAAAAAATAAAAATGACCCAGGAAGGTTTGGAAAGCTTTGGAAATACAAATGCTTGAGATAAAGTGTTCGGAGATGTGCATGTAAATATTGAAATACTATCACAAGGTCCTTGGCATGAGTGCACTGCAATGTAAGAAGGTGAGTTCTGAACAAATTGAAAAATAACAATGCAAAACCTGCAGCTGCGCTGTCTTTGGCTGAAGTGGCTGAGCTTCTCTCATAGCAGTGTATTGCTTTGATCAGAAAAGATTGATTTTTTTTTTGTTTGTTTATTTACTAGTTTTCCAATCATAATTGATAGAAAAAGTTCTCTTTCCTTTAATGAGCAAGGACTGGCAGCATGTCAAAATCTCAGTTTATTGTTATGCAACTGGCATACATACGAGAAAAAAAAAATCAACCTGTGGTACACTACTGCATGTCAGATATGCATTTCAGAGATAAGAGAATCCCATTACAGAGGCTAATTTTTCAAAATTATTATAAATCATGAGCGATATTCACAGAATAATAAAAATTCAATAACAGTGTGTGCCGTTTCAATGATGCTGCCTACAGAATTGATGTGATGCTGAGTTACTGCCTGACAGCCCTTCAGAATAAGGATATTTTTAATATCTCAGGTCATGTAAAACTAAACAGGTTAACCTAAGCCTCTATGCACTATCATTTGTACAAACTGCCAATAAACATCACAAGGTAAGCACATATCTCCTGTGCTAAGGAATGCCACTAAGAGGATCATTTTTCTTCTCTTCTTGGATGAATCCAATTGTTTCACTCAATGGGGCTTCAATTCAAATAACAGCATTCTGTTCACTCAAAGATAAGTCATGACCAGCAACAAAATGTAACACAGGTCTAGTAAGAAATTCTTTAAATTCATGGTTCTTGCTGCATACTGAACTTACAAAATAATCAAATCCATATATATGTGACATATACATGCATATACAAAAATCAGTGCCATCAAGAGATAAAAGTACTTCAGAAGGCTTGAGAGCATTTTAATTCTTCTCTGTAGTCTGAGAATATTCCAAATTGTGAATGTGAGAGACTAGAATTTGCCAAAAAAACTGATGTAGCAACATTTCCACAAAGTGAATATGAATCTTTAAGCCTCTTAAAGTCTGCGCAACATCATCTCAGAGAAAGGGGTAAAGACCTTTAAACAAATATGAAGGATATCTCTGTTAAGTGTATTCGTCTAATTCTACATTTGAATGATGCACGATTCATAAGATATGCATTCAAATAATTAAAGGAGCTTTTTGTAGATATATACTAGAAAAAATGTCTGAATTAATCTCCCCATGATATTTTAAAACTTGTAGAAATACCGATTTTTCAAATTGTTCATTGTATTATATGCTATTCATCATTTGTTGACAGTGTGTGCACATCTATACATGCAGCTTTGGAAGAAGATACTGTTCAGAGTAATGCACTTCAGGTATTTTGTTACTGCTAGGAGGGGCTTGCTCTTGCTCTCTTTACAGTTTACCTATTTAATTGTTTGGAAAGTGGAGAAGTTGAGAGTGTGATGGGATGTGTGCATCTGCTGGGTTAGAACTAGGATGTTGTGCCTTGTGGCCAACAATTTTCCTAATGACCACCTGTCTCTATTCCCTAGCCATGGAGATTTCATGTGGGAGGAAACTGAAAGGCATTGGGAAATATGAGAAAGTCCGAGAAAAGTCTCAGTCATCCGGGCTGTGAATTAATAATGCCAGGGAGGCAGAAAAACTTCACAACCCTTAGAGCTACAGTGATTTCAATATGTATAGACCATATAATTTCTAACAGTAAGATATCTGCCTTCAGGTACGGGCTGCAGGAAGCCTAATTAAGTGAAGCACAGTGTTAAGTGAGCCTATGTACTACGTATCCAACTCTGGTCCAGATCATGTCATGTCTAATCTAATCTCTTGCCTAAACAAGCATGGACAGGAGGCTTTTCAGCAGCTGGAGTCTGTAATGGCTGGAGATGAGTCAGGGCTAATGTGCCATGTTAGAGATGAGATGATCCTTACAGAGAGCCACCTGGAGAACTCACCTGTGCAAGTTTCAACTCGCTGGGCTCTGAACAAGCTAACTAGCCCTGGCCCAAAATGATTTTATGAATGGTGGCTGCATTTCTGTATAGCAAACAAATCTTCTTGGGGCATAGTTTACTGGAAACCAGCTGCAAGAGCTCCTTGGGTTTAGAACAGCCAGATGTAACAAACCATCTCTGCACTCTGTCCAGGAAGCCTGGCTGAACCTAGACTCTTTCTGGAAATACTGAAGCTATTGTCCCAATAGTGCTCCCCAACACTCTATGATTTTAATTACTGTTAGCTTTTATGAGGGGGTTTTGATTTTCTACTCTCCTATTACCCCATGCAATTACATACTGCCTAATGCCTGTTATTTTCTGTGTGTGGAATGGTGCAAGTTTTCCTTCTCTGAAAGATTCTTCCCAGCTTAATAGCTGTTCCCATTTCTTCCTAATGCACAGGTTTAAACTTAGGAATCCCTCATTTAGCAATCACACTTCTGCTATGAAATTTTGCCATGCATGCTGCAGGGAAAGAAGTCATTAAGGATCTCAACCAAGTTCACTTGATGCATTTGTTTTCTCTCTCTCCTTTTTTTTTAACTGGAGTTGGCTGGGACCTTTGTTTATCAAAATATGAAATGAAAGAGAAGCTTATAAATTGCCCATTTGTATAATAAGCCTGTAATTATTTTAGCATTCAATTTTATAGTCAAATTGGAGACTGAATTTCCTTTATTTAGGACTGAACTTCACTTACATTTTCCTACCATCTATAAAGAGAAAATAAACCTCTCTACATGTCATACATTTGTGTGCTTGTTTCTCACTTTAGATGCAGGTTTTGTGACAATTCTCCCACAAAATCCTCTTTTCTAGTCATTCTGAAATGTTTATGCAGCAGGAGGAAAGTTGCCCCAAAAAATTAGCTGAGGATTCCTCTTGAATTAATGAATTTCCAGGTGGTATAATCCAACACAGCTTCTCATATCTTCATGTTGTTAAGACTAACCTTCATGCTAATAAAGATTTGGCAGAAGCAAATGTCAGCATTGTAAGTAAAACCTGTTAGTCTCTTGAGATCTTGGTCTGGAGGCTTGGACCTCAGCAAAATTTTCAGTCAGTCTCAAAATTTTGAATTAATTGGAGGAGGAAAATGGCAAAAAGCCATTGTTGTCCTGACTGCACTTGCATATAATAAGAGTCGTCTTCTGCATGTTTATTGCTTTCTCAGAAAGAGAAGGAATATTTGAGCATGAGGAGCAAGTCTCAGTTTTGCATATATCTCTGCAAATATTGTAGCCCATTAAAATTGTTGCAAAATACTTTCAGGAATTGAAGTGTGACAACTAGAAATATATATCTGTGAGGTTGCACTATCTATATTATTTCCTTTTTGTTTTCTTTTTTCCTAAAACTCCAAAGCAAAAGCGTACCTAATGAGATTAATTCTTAATCACACATTAACAGAAAACTTCAAAACTGACAGAGCCCATGTGTCGTGGTTTAAGCCATGAATCAGCCACGCAGTTTGCTACATGGAGAATTGAAAGAATGCAACTCCCACAGGTTGAGATAAGAACAGTTTAGTAA
>JANRGW010002270.1:0-11889 GCA_024733675.1 Psilopsiagon aymara | reverse complement strand
GTGATATGGTTTAGTGGGAGGTGTCCCTGCCCATGGCAGGGGAGTTGGAACTGGATGATCTTAAGGTCCTTTCCAACTGTAACTATTCTATGATTTTATGACAGGTTTATATGTGGATGAGGTTGGGAAGAAGCCTCTATTCTAGCACACTGCTACTCTTCCTGCCACCAAAGACAAATTCCTTAATAGCAGAATCCCCTTCCTTAACACTTGTGACCTACCACAGTAATAAACAGCCAGAAAAACTTCCCACAGACTGTGCTTCCAATGCAGCATGTGCTTTCAAATGTCCATTGCTCATCACCTTCAGGTGCAATATGATCTTTGCCTTTCAAATACTGTTCACATCCACATTCACCTGCTCACTCTGAGCTTACATTGCTCTTACAGTTTGAAGAATTTTTTAATTACTGAGACATACAGACCCTTTGAGCAGTGTTTCAATAACAAGAATAAGCATAGCTACTGACAAAGCATGTCAGATTACATTCTGGAAGTTAAGTCTATACTGAGATACATCTGCAGAAATCATTTACAAATATTTCAGTAAGATCTGAACATCAGGCCTCCCTGATCCCAGGTCTCTCTGACTAGTAGCACCAACAGCACTGCCTGTCTGAAGGCCAAGCACACAGTGAGGAAGGAAAAAGGACAAATCTGACTAGAGGAAATTATTCAATAAATTGAAAATGAGACTACAAAATAAACTCACAGAAACTGCAGTGCTGAACAGGTTACGACTGACAGACTTACAGATTATTCTTTGGTTTTAAGAAGTCCAAGAATGCCTTTTGAAAATGCAAGCAAACATCAGCCCTACCTTACAGAAGGAAAAATGAAGGCACAAAGTATCACCACCATTTTAAGGTCAAGTGGCCAGGAAGTGACAAATCCGAGAATTATAGGTTGGTCTTCTGTTTACATACCAAAAGACAGGTGCGTCAGACATACGGGGTCTCACGATGTGCAAGTCAGACCTCTCAACAGTACAACAGGCACTTTGTTATGCACAGAATCAGAGAATCATTAGGATTGGAAGGGACCCTGGAGATCACCCATTCCAACCCCCTGCCAAGGCAAGGCCACCTAGAGCAGGTTACACTGGAACATATCCAGGCAGGTTTTGAATGTCTCCAGAGAGGGAGACTCCACAACCCATCCCTGCAGCCTGTTCCAGTGCTCTACCACCTTCAATGTAAAGTCCTTCCTCATTCAGTTCAACCTTAAGTTGAGGTGAAACATCTTGTATTTTAGTTTATAGACATTTATTGCAGCATTTAAAGTTAGAAAGCCTTCTGCATAGCAAAATAAAACAACCACGTGCATGTATTTCAGCTTGTTGTAATTTAGCTTTAAGACTATAAAACTAAAATAAAACTAAATAACTTCATTTTATGGCAAGATGAGTTCAAGGCTATGTGTCTATAGCTCTTTGTACCAGCATGAAATATTTTTTCTTGCATAAGCGTCCTTGCTCCTATTGCTTCTACAGCACACAAGCAAACTGTATGGGTTCCAGCTCCTAGGATGGGTAACCCTAATTCATATTTGCATTGGAAAAATGTACCATGACTTAGAAACCCAATGGCCACAGAGCCTGTAACAAGATGAATTCGCATAGTACAGAACACACTGAGCACTTGTGAAAGTGAAGTGCATCAGACCAGACAGCTCTCTGTCTGTTATTGCTTCAGGGACATACGTATTTTTGTGACTGATAATGTATGACAAACAGAAATTCAAACCAATGGACGCACAGAGCAGCCATGAAAAGGAGACATAGTAGACCAAACACTTCTCAACCTATTACTGCTTTAGGGATACATGTGTTTTAGTTCTTATAATGTACAACAAATAGAAATTTAAACAAAGAGAGCCATACATCTGGATGATTCAGCTGGATTCAGAACATATCAGCACTGAGAAGTATGCACACAGGCATTATTATGTTTTACTACAACTAGCTGAATCATTTGCTTTAAGCAAGAAAGAGAGCACTGCTGTAAGCAAAGTACCACAGAAGACTAAATAAGCGCTTATGAAAAAATAAGATGTGTGTCGTCTTCAAATATCAGCTTAAAAGTTTTCCTAACAAATCTGCCTAGAGTTGTATTTTCAGTTGTAGCTCAGCATGACATTCATATCTCCCTTACAGACTTAACTTTATATGGACCTACAACTCCCTGATGACCAGATTCATATGTCCTGTAAATACTGTACTATTTAGTAGTTTATCAAGATCACAAGCTAAAGAAATTAATATTGTTGTAAGGTCAGTGGAATCACACTGGCTTAAAACTGGTGAGAGGGCCAAGTCAGGCCCCTTGCTCACTGCCACAGCCCGGACGAAAAGTCACACACACTGTGCGGGTATCAGACTATACAAGTCCACATTATCTAAGCCAAGAAACCTATATCCCCACTTGATAAAAACTTAACAAAGAAGAAAGAATTGAACCAAGAACTATATATTCTCAGTTGATTAAAAAACCCTAAAGCAGCAGAAAGAATGGCTGCATAACCCAAAGCAGTTCTTCGTACCTCCTCCCGCCCTCCAGAGCACAACTGTCCAACCAATTCCCAACACACCAACCCTAAAAATCTGTGCAACTGTTGCACAGTCTTGTTTGTATTTTTGTGCTGAGGAAAAGCGCGATTAAAGGTGGACATGCAAGACAACCCCTAATTAAAAATCCACTAATGTAATTTTATTTTAATACTCAATTCTTCCTTTGCATGCACATACAAAGGCTTCTCCAGGTGTTTGGATTCCTACTTCTCAACATGACCCTCTATGAGGCCTGGATCAGACATTCCTTCTCACCACCATGGGCCAGGAAAGGCAAGTGTGCTAGATGAGTTACCGAGCTTCAAGTATTGCTACTTTAGCACTCACACTTCCAGATCCCCCTTCTTTGCACCAGTGTGAAGAGTGTGTCTTCCTATATCCCAGTCCAAATGAAGCTCCCCCACAGAGGAAACTTGGAAGTAAGAACACAGCTAGACAGATTGAGAACCTGAGTAGTTTGACTGTAACGAAGCGGTCCATAAGAAGTTCCCATCACAGCCAGCATGCACAGTTTCACTTCACATATCCTGGGAAAGAGCCTCTATGAAGAAAAGCAAAATTAATATAAAACCTTGAGACAGCAGGCCAACAGGCAGGCCAGGCTTGCCCTCATCCAACCAGCACACAGCTATAGAGATTTATGCCTCAGCAACCCATCTGAAACAGTCACACACACAAATCCACACTCCTGGATGAAAGATAACACAAACTGCATGACCATCAGCAGGCTCTATTAAGCCAGATAGAAATGGGTTAAGATTCTAGATGAGGAAAAGTAGAAAACAGGCACACAGTCCCTTGGAAGTTTTACCATTACAGGGTGAATTACTGAATAGAATAAACATAACTATTCTAAAAGGTGGCTGAGATCATACTGAAGATACAACTGGTATGACAGAAGAGACAGGCCTGCTGGTCTCAAGCTATACAGAGAAACCTTCTCTGCACTGCTGCGCTCATAAGCTCAGAGCGCTCTTCCCTTCCGTGCAAGTGAGCACTCCACATCTAAGAGGATAATGATTAATCGCCCAGATAGTACTTGGGTGTCAGGCAAAGCAATTAATTTTGAATCAGTGAGAGGTCCTGCAGAGTGTTACAACAGCTTTTGACTCCAGGGAAGGAAGACTCAGAAATAGGTTAGAACAGGCAGAATCAAAGACAAAACACAAGCTGCATCTTTTCTTCCTTTAAAGTCACGATCAGCAGACACAAAAGGCAAAACAACAGATCTTGACCTAAAAATTATGCCTTGAAACTACAGCTTTTTCAGAAGCACACAGAGTGTTGAACATGACAATATTTTGTTTACCCTAGCTAGTAAAGCTGCAGACGAGGGTCAGGAGAGGAGGTAAGCCCTCAACCTGCACAACAATAAGATGTACAGAAGTAGAGCATACAGGAGTAGGCAACTACTGTGTCCTGCCCCAGAGTTAGATTTTAAGATAAATAGTACCTTCTTGTTCAAATTTTCAAAAAATTTAGCAAAATACATTCCCACTCACTAAAAGGGAAGTTGATGTTATTTGCGTAATGCTCTGCTCAATGCATGCCCAGATTTCTACTATATGCACCAATGATTTTTTTTCCAGGAACATGCCAGTCAATCATTACAAGAGAAAGGATCTATACTCAGTGCCTTGTTTCTCCTCCTACTCAAGAACTACCTACAGCACAAACCCAGACCCTGGTATTCAGCTCAAAATATTACCACAGCGATTGAATTCCGGGGCTAAAACATCTTGAATGCCTATGTGCAACACTTAGGCTCTTCCATTCTTACTTCAGGATCCTGAAGTTGTCCAGCTAGCTCTGGCTTTCCATTTGCACAAGCTGTTCCAATGTGGGTTGAACTGGTGAGGTCAGCAGTGCCTGTGATTAATGCAGGAACAGGGTGTCCATGAGGCAGAAGGCTTAGCCGAGCTCCATGAATAAAACCACATTACCTTTTCCCCCTCAGGCAGACTCCCCATTCTTGCGCTGACATAGCTAATACTGACCTCAACAGTCCAATAATCAAGTACCTGTGAACAAACAAAAAAGGTCATTATTATACAAACTTTTGCTGAAGTGCATGCATAAAGTACACACAGCTTTGGCCTTAACCAGTACTTCCTCCATGCTTATCGTGCTCTAGCTCATCTATTACCACACTGCCTTTCTCAGATGTTAGACTGGCCCCAGGATCCATCATCGCTCCAAACAACAACCCTAAAAAAATTCACTAACCAAATCAAAAGAGCAAGTACTTAGTGACAAGCCCCTTTGATTTTAACCTCCTTAACCTCATAGATTAAACAAAACTTACAATGTGGACAAATACTCAAACATTCCCTGCTCCAACATCTCAAGTAGACTGCACTTCAGCTATCTTTCCAGATTTCTGAAGCTGCCCCAGCCCCACAGCCATAGCTTTCAGCAGTATGTTTGGTTATCTACCATTTTTCAATTAAAGAGCTTGGGAATAAGTAATTCATTAAGCATATTTGTTAGTTTCAATAACAGCTTTCAGCTTTCTCCTTCACCTTTAAGACAGTAGCTTTTTTTTTTTACTTCCACAATTCCTTGGTGATTTTTGCTGCTGAATGGCAGAATGTGAAGCCCGTGCTACAACTGCCAGTTCAGCAGCACAAAAGAAAACTACAACATGCTCGTAAGATAGTTTCTTCAAGATCACCTAACTCTTCCTTAAAGAAATTACTATATCCTGACTGCCTACCTATTTCTGAATGTGTAGCTGAAGAGACAATAAATCAACAACGATATTATCTCCAAGTTAAATACTGCCAGTTCCTCCAGGATTAGAGATGTAAAAAAGTAATAGGCCATACTGCCTGAATCTTTCATAATATTGGTTTTTAAACCCCACATAATCACAGCTACTTGCCAAGTACTGTAGTACCATTACATGCTTTGGCCAAGAGTCAATGGTACTTGAAGGGAAGAAAACCAAAAGGATGGGAATAGGAGCTCCCTGTTTCCACCAGCATTGGAGGCTGAACTGAACTGCAGGGCATGGGAATATGGGGACACTGATACTCCTTCTCCCTTCCCACTCCTCTGGGCAAAGCAGCTTTGCTCTGGTTCTGTACTATGGAAAAGGAGGAACACCTGTCGCTCCGCTCCTCTCTCACCTTTGGAAGTGGGACAGATGTCACAGCAGGACCTGGCTGAACTGCAGAAGACATTACAGAGCAGAACAGTGATCAAGTTTATTGCTATCATTTTCAAATACCACCAACACCTAGCTTTCTTTTTTCAGTTTTATTACAATAAATGTGCTTGATTGCTTAGGAAATGATGTTACTTCTCTGATAGTAATGTATCAACCATAACAACATAAAGTCATTTAATGACACTTCAGGTCACCTTTATGTTTTTATGACTGTCAGCATGAAGAAAAGATGACAGTCAGAGAGGAACAACCAACAGGCTGGATAAACCCAAAATGAACACACACAAAAAAGAAAAGAACAACCAAACAAAACCAATCCCAAAATCCTACATCCACCTATTCATAAGGGGTAAAATCAGTTCAAGGTGGATTTAAATTTTTAATCATTGGTGCTTTCAAGTGAGCCTAAATTCAAAGTTCTTATCTGGTGAACCAAGAGCAGGAGTGCTAAAACTATAAAGACACACCTGGGAAACTACCAGAAGTTAATAAGCAAGGTAGATGGTTCAAGGCTTTGTAGGGTTACTATGCCCTTCTGCTTAGAACAAGTGTTTGAGAGAAGGAACTGGAGAGAATTTCTTATGAGCAACCAGAAATTAAAGACCTTCTTCCATGAGCACGTGCCAGTGATGGCTACAGCAACGTTTCTGTCAGAGCAGCACCCACCAATATGCGCTCCCAACTTAGCTGACCACATGCTTCACAGCATGGGCAATCCAACATGTGTAATACCAGGCAAGCTCTTTTCCAACTTGGAACACATTCCCCTGGGTTTCCAGACTATGACAGCAAAGTACAAGAGCTGTGGCTAAACACAAAGGCAACCTTAATACTTCCTTTCAGCTGCTGGAAAATAATCTTCTTTTCCTAATGTGATTATGTCCATAGGCACACTAAAAACACAATTATCGGATCCACTTCCCTGAAAAGTTTGCAAGAGAAGCAACAGTGGAGAAAACCATACACATGAGGCTCCTGACCAAAGGAAAATGAAAACAGGGAACCAGAAGCGCTGCTATCCTTGCTTCTGTCCAACACAGAAAAGGTTCGTCTGCACAAACTCCCACCTCTGGGAAAAGGCTGGAAAACTCTTGCCTTAGGGCTCCCACTTACAGATTTCCAAAGCTATTTAAATCTGTCTAGACAATGAAAATATGAGCAATGTCAGGTGACTCTAACTTTGGAAACATGTTTTTGTTTAAAAAGCAGGTCTTCCATCAGTTCTGGCACCTTCTAGTTTTGTGTCTATCCTCTGGAGATGAACAATCACTTCAACACTGCCTCAAAGATAACTGAGCACGCAGCTGTATGTGCTTGGCTGGCTGTTGATCAGACTAGAAAGCTCCTCAATGCTACCAGTAGGCATAAGCCCTGTGAACTCAGACATTCCCAAATACATGGTGTTGAAAAGAGACCAGAAAGTTCTAGATGTGAAGCCTGAAGCAACTGCTTCCCAGGGAAACTCCACTTCTCCCTTCAGCCTCACTGAGTGCCTGTGAGCCCATGTGCTAAAAAACATCAGCTATCACCACGGTTTTCCACACTGCCTGGAAGGCGGTTTTTTGCCTTAAAATTGCCTCATCACTCAGGAGCACAAGGCGATGTACAATACTCACTAGTAAAGCACATGCCTTAAGGTCAGTGCCAGGTGCTTCTGGAAAACATGTGCTCTAATGAGAACCAAGAAGCCTTTCAGATTAGCCACAGAGACAAGCCTCCTCCAGAGCGCTGCTCCCTTCCTTAATTACACTGGAAAAAACAGGGAGCAGAGAAGAAAAGTTCAAGTAGAGAAGCTGGGGTGACAGCTCCTGAATACAGGCAACTGGAAGACCCATCTCTAGGGGATGGGGAGAACACCCCTGAGGGACAAAAGACAAGTCCAAGGTAAAAAGTTGCACATATCAATAAACATACACTTTTTATTCTTTTAATCCACATGGCTGCTTCAGTGCCCACTAACACAATGGCCACAGGCAGAGATAGGTGAAATCCCAGGAGAGACAGCTCAGGAGTAATTCCTACGGAACGCACGGGACTTCAAACAAGGATTTGCTGCTCGAATGTAGGGAGTATGAGAAGGAACACTGTCCTCCACTGCAGAAGAGGCTATTTAGCCTTGCTATTTAGCCAAATAAGAGATCAAGGGGGAGGTGGGAACACATTTGTTAACACCATGGCCAAAAACATGCCATGACCTATCCACAGCCAGCCAGATGTATGGGGGGCTCTGAGGTCACGGCATGATGATTCACATCTGTAAGGGACTTGTGAAGGAAGAAGGGACATTCACCCTGAGCGAAGAAATCCAACTTCAGTGGCAGGGTATATAAACAAAATGAGAAACCACCTATGAAAATTTCACCTTCAGAACAGGCACTTGCTTTCAATAAATCACTAATAAAACCATGTCTCAAACTCCCAACAAATCAGGAGGATGAGAAATGGAAAGAATAGGAACGGTGTTTTTTAAACCTTCCTATCTTCAATTATCACAAGCATAATACATTTTAGAAGAGTTTGCACCAAGCTGGCTAAGCCACTATGTTTGGGAAGTCATGGCAGCCTGGAAAACTTCCCACTGACTGGAAAAGGGGAAACATAACTCTCTTTCTTAATGAAAGAAAGGAAGATCTCAGGAACTACCAGCCAGTACCCCTCGGTGCCCGACAAGATTATAAAGCAGATCCTCCTGGAAACTAGGCTACGGCACACGGAAAATAAGGAGGTGATTTATGATAGCCAACAAGGCTTCACTCAGGAAAAATCATGCCTGACAAATTTGGTGGCTTTCTATAACTGGGCTAGAGCTTTGGCAGGTATGGGAAGTCAAATGCATCAACTACTTGGACTTGTGCAAAGCATTTAATGTTGCCTCACGCAACATCCATGTCTCTAAACTGAGAGGCCCAGATTTGATGGATGGACTGTTCAGTGGATAAGGAACTGGCTGGATGGTCGCACTCAAAGAGCTGTGGTCAACAGCTCGATGTCCAGTGATAAGAGGCGTTCCTCAGGGTCAGTACTGGGATCAGCACTGCTCAACATCTTCGTAAGCAACATGGAGTGGGACTCAGTGCACCCTCAGCAGGTTTGCTGATGACACCAAGCTGTGTGGTATATTCAACATGCTGCAGGGCAGGGATGCCATTCAGAGGGACCTTGACAAGCTTGAGGGGTGGGCTCATGAAGTTCAACAAGGCCAAGTGCAAGGTCCTATATATGGGTCAGGGCCAAGCAAAAATAGAGGCTGGGCAGAGAACAGACTTAGGGTAGCTCTCAGGAGAAAGACTTGGGAGGTGTTGGCTAATGAGAAGCTCAACATGACTCAGCAGCCCAGAAAGCCAACCATGTCCTGGGCTGCATCAAAGGAGCATGTCCAGCAGGCCAAGAGAGGTGGTTATCTCCCTCTGCTCTGGTGAAACCCTGCCCGAAGTACTGCATCCAAAATAAGAAGGACATGGAACTGTTGGAGCAAGTCCAGAGGAGGGCCACAAAGATGATCTGAGAACTGGAGCACCTCTGCTATGAAGACAGGCTGAGAGTTGAGGTTGTCCAGCCTGGAGAAGGTCCAGGGGAGACCTTAGAGCAGCCTTTCAGTGCCTAAAGGGGCTAACAAGAAATCAGCAGAGGGACTTTTTACAAGGGCATGGAGTGACAGGACAAGGGTCTTTAAACTGACACACAGCAGATTTAGATTAGATATTAGGAAGAAATTCTTCCGTGTGAGGGTGCTGAGGCCCTGGCACAGGTTGCTCAGAGAAGCTGTGTCTGCCCCATCCCTGGCAGTGTTCAAGGCCAGGCTGGACAGGGCTTGGAGCAACCTGGTCTAGTGGAAGGTGCCCCTGCCCATGACAGGAGGTTGGAACTGGATGGTCTTCAAGATCCCTTCCAACCCAAACCGTCCTATGATCATAAGATCTACAGAAAGATAGTTTGGCTAAACAAATAAAATGACTACACACTCATCTAGAACAAGAACTCTACAACATATTTAATAACCAGCTATGAATTCCTGGATTGAAAATTACAAGCATCTGCCAGAAGCAGCACAGCACATTTGGGGGCTGAGGGTAAATTCTCCCTCCAGAAAGTACTGAGGTATAAACTCCTTTAAAAAAATTTGGTGGACATTCACATATAAAACCTTACCAAGACTGAAGCGTTTGAGCTTCCCAAGGGAGGAGAGGGAGATGGGGGAGACCAATCTGTAATTTCTTCTAAGATAAAAATACCCAGCACCTGAGAAAGCTTAACAGTACACTAAAATAAAATAATACAAAAACCTCCAAACAGCAAACATAGCCTCACCTTTAATAGCCAACAGGTCATACCAGCTATCCTCCACTATTTTCACAGCATATATGGTAGTCCAGCTGACATGGTGCACCTTCACTTAACCACTCCAAAGGTAATACAGAGCTGTTACTATGTCATGCAAGTCCTCTGGTGAAACTTGGTTATTTTTGTTATTTGTTACTGGACCTGACTGTCAATAGAAGCCAGTCCCACCAGGGGAGCCCTGAGCAATATGCCAGCACTTTTTACTCCTGCCTAATTCTGTGCAGGGTCTTGTTTCCTCTGCTCAGAAAATGACCTACATACACAGTATAAAGATGCTACCAGAACACTACATATGTCACATCCAAATACAGCCTTCAAAATAAAAACACTACAGACATTTTGAGTACAAAGCTCACACTGTGGGGATACATCATGCACTAGCAAAGACAGGGGTCAGAGAGAAGACAAGACACTTAGCCAACCAGTTAGGTCCATCTCATTGCAGACCTAGTAAGCAAGTGCATGCTCACACAGTCATCCTCAGAATTGGTTTCACCAGAGCTTGGGAAGTGTGCGCAATGCCTAAGACACACATTGAGTAAGAAAACAAAACACTGCAGAGCTGATCATTAATTGAGCATCATCTATTCTGCATGCTGAACAAGGCAGAGGAATCTAATCATCCAGCTAATGACTGTACATTGAGATAGAGATCAACTCTGCACAAGCAAGCTTAATTCTGTCGCTTCCTGAACACTGTGTAGCTCAGACAGCTTTCTTTCCACAGCTGGTACACCAGTGCTCTCAAAAAAGTGATCTGAACAGCACACCACCTGAAACACCATGTCAACACCCACATATATCAGCTGCAGGCTTAAAATCTTCAGCATCCTCAGATAACAGAAGGATAAACTGCTCCTGTTGCAGGCTGGTGAGCTATTGAAACACATCTGGCTGATGGGTTCAGACAACTGACTGCAAAATTAGGACACTGGACTGATCACAGTCTAAGAAAGAAGCAACTTTGCCAACATAGCTATTTATTATAACTCTTTCTTAATGTTCAGTTCCAGTGTTTGCTCTCCATCTCCCTTAGCTCTATTAATTCAGTAGAATTAGCTCCCACCTACAGCCATGCCTAGCCCTCATCTTTGCTGTTTCAGTTCTGGCTTCTCCTCAGGCTTTGGTAGAAGGTCAAAGATGAGCCAAGTGAAGAACATAGCTTTCCTACCAAGCACGTGAACTACACCAGCCAACACAGGGCAAGCCTATGTTGGCCCTCAATCCTGTACCAAGTGTGGTTGGTCACCCCTCAGCAAGAGACTAAGGCCATCAGCATTATCAGAAGCAAAAGGTCCATACATATTTTGTACCAATTATGTTTTTCCTAGCTAAGCTCATTGTAATGCATGACTGAACACATGATCCAATTTCCTACAGGTATGAATTTTGCCCACATTTGCTGTGATGAATATCTGTCCAAATGTTGTATTCCTGACATGAGGCTCAGTCAAATTCCTAAAGAGTCAAGACACCAGAGCTGCTTGGGAAAGGGTGGGTGTGGAGAAGGAAATGATGGCCATAACCTTTTCTTAAGCCATTTTGCCTGATGTTGTCACAAACTGTATTTAGAAATTCAGACCTGAAAAGGTCTCAGCATATCCTAAGCTCATGCTGAATGCAGCTTCCCTTACTTTTCTGCATTCCCTATACTTTGCATTTACACTAGGGAGAAGAACATAAGATCACAGAATAGCTAGGGTTGGAAAGGACCTTAAGATCATCTACGCCCAACCCCCCTGCCATGGGCAGGGACACCTCCCACTAAACCATGCCACCCAAGGCTCTGTCCAACCCGGCCTTGAAC
>JANRGW010002266.1:0-24221 GCA_024733675.1 Psilopsiagon aymara | reverse complement strand
GGGCCACGAGGATGATCATGGGACTGGAGCACCTCCCGTATGAAGATAGGATGAGAAAGTTGGGGCTGTCCAGCCTGCAGAAGAGAAGGCTGCGTAGAGACCTCATAGCAGCCTTCAATATCTGAAGGGGGACTATAGGGATGTTGAGGAGGGTCTCTTCATTAGGGACTGCAGTGATAAGACAAGGGGTAATGGGTTCAAACTTGAACAGGGGAAGTTTAGACTGGATATAAGGAATAAATTCTTTACCATGAGGGTGGTGAGGCACTGGAATGGGTTCCCCAGGGAAGTTGTGAATGCTCCATCCCAGGCAGTGTTCAATGCTAGGTTGGACAGAGCCTTGGGTGACATGGTTTATTGGGAGGTGTCACTGCCTACAGCAGGGGGGCTGGAACTGCATGATCTTAAGGTCCTTTCCAACCCTAACTATTCTGTGATTCTATGATTCTAAGTAGATCTTGCATTGTTTATGTTCCTCACACCAATCTGAGTACCTCAGATCTGTTGAGAGTAGTTTGCTCACTACCCACACCCATATTTCAGTCTGGAAGATGGGATAGAAACACAGAAACCATGCACTTAATAATAAAAAGCTCCAGAAGTGCCTTTAGCTTAAGCTACAGACCCTAGTTGTAATCTTTCTTTTAAGCCTGTTCTCACTGGCTTAATTCTGGTGTCTCCCAGCTGTTCATCAAGTTGCTCGGAAGAGGGAAGCCTGCCTTCATCCAGTGATCAAAGATATTACCCTTTTCTCAGTCTGAGCATCAGATTCATGTCACATAGGCTAACTTCCAGCTGGCTGTCCCACGTCTGTGCTTGAACACAAAGCTAGGAGACCCAAAATGCTGTGACTGAAGGGCTAGATGTTGGGGCAGAGTCTTGCCAGAATCTGATCAGTTTCTAAAGTGACAGTCATAGCAGCACATGCCACAGGGAAGATCAGAAGATCTTTATCTGAATACTTGTAATTATTCATCACATTTGTGGAAGTACAATGAAAAATGCTACTTTTAGAGAACAATTAGGTTTTCAGACGTGTACTTTTCAGGCAATTTTGCCAAACATTAATAACAGGGTCATTTGTAATACAGGCACAATATCACTAAAAAAAAAAAAAAAAAAAAAAAAAAAGGGCAAAACCCCATGAAAGGTGAAAGAAAACCAGCTAAATTTCATTTTTTAATTTCTGTGGCATTCAAAAGCATAGTTATAATGAATTCCTAAAAGATTGCAGTGAACAAGCCCAAGCAAACTATTGAAATGGTGAAGGTGGTTTATACCAGCCTGAAGATGACAACTAAACTTACCACTAAACTCATTGCTAGGAAGGGCAGCCAGCCAAAACACAAGGTTACTCCCAACAGATTTACAGCCCAAAACATCCCCATCTCAGGCTCGCAATCCTTTTTTCCGAGTAGTAACAGGAACGTTATATCTACCGGCGCCCATGACTCTCCGCGCCACGTGCAGCAGCTCTTCCGCGAGGCAGACCGAAGCGGTTTTCTCGGTGCATACCTCGGTGCTCCGGGTACTCTCTGCGGGCCGACCGCGGGGGCACGCCGGGGGCGGCCACGGACCCCCCCCCCCGACCAGCTCCCTGCGCCACCGCAGGCAGTAGGGTCGCCAGGGGACGCTCGAGGGCTGCGGTGCGGGCAGGGGCGGGCAGCGTTGCTGCCTGTGCGGCTCACGGCGCTTGCAATAAAGCTTCTTTGCTGCTGGTTTGCCGCCGGTTTGCTGCCCCAGAGGGATCGGTGTGACGTGAGGAGGGCGCTCACCTAACTCCGCTAAGCTGCGGCATCAGTCAGAGCCCTTAAGAATACATAGCCGGAGGGTGGGAAAGGCAGTGAGCCCTATCCACGCACCGACCCTTTCTGTTTTTTTTCGTGGGCAAGAGCAGATGAAATCCTAGAAATGGCATTTCGGATGTTTGCCAAGTGATACTGAGCAAATCAAAGTGTGGTAATGAGTTGCAACAGTAAGGGATTGTCTCCAGGACAAAACTCTGCGCGAGTTCGTGCATTTCAGTAAATGGAATTTCTCTGGTTTGAAAAGTAAGGCTGGGTTTGGTAGAGCAGATAACCTGTGAAGGGGTGCAGTTCCACAGCAGACACACTCTGTGTCCTCCGTTGTGACACTTTACTACTTACCTTTTAAGTAAGAGGGTTTTTTTATTGCTTGATGTCAAAGCAAGAAGTGACTATCAATTCAGGGTCATTTATACACAAGGTAACACCCAGAAGGGTTGAGTGCTTCAATTTAGGTCAGTAAGTAATGGGCAAAGCATAGGCCAGAATTCAGATTCCCCAAATTCCAATCGACCTTCCTATACAACAAGTAAGTCTCATACCATGCTTCTGCAGCAATTCACACCTTTCCACGTCATATAATTTGATGCTTCTCACTGTACTACTCTTACACAGGTTTCATTGCATAGCAACTGTGACAAGATATCAACTATATGAACCCTGAAAACATGTCTTGCAGAGGCAGAAAGAAACCATTATCAGCTTGGGATACCAATTCCTTTTTGCAGTCACAACAAATTTCCACAAACAGAGGTAATTCCATTGTTCCATTAAAGCCAATTCCTCCCATCATTTCAGAGGGGGCAGGAACTCATTCTCTGGGGGAAACACTAACAGCGTGAAAAATTTAGTTCAGTACTACTAGGACTAGACCCTTTTCTCAGGGCAGGGATCGACCCTCCTCTGAAGACAGGGTTAAATTTAAACAGAATAGTGAAAAAGATATAGTCTCTAAAAGAGGTGTTTTTCCTGCAACCTCTACCTCTCTCTCCATGAGACCTTAACCTATCTCAAAAAAACCCACAGAAGACCATTTTTTTCCTAGGTTAGTTTTCTGCTAAGTAAGGGACTTAAATCAGCTCAGGGTCTGACAAGTGCAAATGGGTGCAAGATGAATAGGGAAGTCATGCAGCTGAGAGTGAGGGGAGACGAACAGAAGATGAAGGACCTCATTCCTTAAGCTGTGATGACTGGCCCAAGCCATCTTAAGCTGTCAACTTCAGGACCAGTAGCTGAAAAAATTTATACACCAACCCCTCCTCCCTGAGCAAAGATTTGGAGCTTGTGACCTCTGGACTCCCTTCCTTATGTAGGTGAACTTTAAGTAAAAGTATACATGATGTTGCCAGGAAAAAAAAAAAAAAAAAAAAAAAAAAGGAGATTACAGTCCTTTCATGGGGTTTTCTCAACAAGTTCTATTGAAAGACAAAGTTCATGCACAAATAAAACCTCCCTGTCTCCCAAGTGCATAAAATTGTCCTGACTTTAAGCACATTCTCCCCCCTAACTGTTCAAAACTGTAGATTAAACCATCTTCTCAAAAAGATGGAAACACTACTCCTGGATAAAGTAGCCCTGTTTGTATTTTTCCTTAAAATTGTGTTTGCATAGGAAAGGCAGCATGTACAACTCCTCCTTGTGGCTTTATTTCTTAACCATTCTTGAGAAGTCCTTTGGGCTTCTACTAAAACTTTCTCACACCCCAGTGGAGGACAGTAGTAGGCTCAGCAGTGGTCTGCATTCTCATGGTGGTGACCATAACCTCCAGAAGAGCAGCAGTCTTGCTCAGTTTTGCATCCTCCACATCCAGGGGCACTTGCTTGGGTGACATTTCCATTTGCTTCAATTGCAGGGACAATCAGGTAGCAGGAGGACAAGGATATGCTGCTTCTGCATACATGGGACTATCTGTACACGGGACTATCATTTATCAAATCACTGACTGTTCATCAAGATCTGTCATATACCTAAAAAGGCAATTTAAACCAGTCAGAGGGGGTCTGCAGAAACAGTTGGAATATCCGCAATGCAGGCTGAAGGGTGAAGGCAGCAAGTTCAGGCATATCACAGCTCAGAAGGGCAACAGATACCAGCAGAGAGGAAAGTACCTGCACTTCCCCTGCCCTTCCGCTGCTGTGGGACTGTGCCCACAACTTATGGACAAATCACAGAAACTGTCTTCCCGTCCACAGGTGCAAATTCAGTATTTCTGTTTGTAAAAGATCTCATTGACACAACCTTAATGTGTTTTCACCTAGTTATTATCTCATTAAAATAATTATACATCTGTTTTGAGCAGCAAGAATTTCTGTCCTATACCTTTACACACATTAACATCCCCTGCTTGCAATAGTGGATGCAATAAGCATTTACTTCATTAGGATCATATCTTGGTTTTATTAAACATCCTTTGTATTGCAGTTATAATTTCCCTGTCCTTGGCAGCATGGGCTTGGAATTGTAAATTCTTCAGATGGGTTCCTCCAATAAAAAAAAACACATCTTTCAGAAATAGCCAAAACTATCTCTTCTGAGCAGAGCCTTGCAATATGTACATGTGAGAGGCTGGGAGAACTGGGAGAGCCAGCTCAGGCTAGCCTCTGGTCAGGGATTCCCAAACCATATGAACAACTCATGGTGCACAAGACATTTCGAAACCTCCCCTATGAGGGAATGTATAGAAAGAAACTAGTGCTGCCACTGAAATACAAAAGAGGAACTCACAAGTTTAAATCTTTCCCAATTGATTATGAAGTCACAGGTAATTTCTAGTCACCATGTAAGATGAAAACTCTAACAGAGAGTTCTTGTAACACTAAAGTTCCTGTACATGAGGTAAGATAGCCGCAGTTTAAATTAGTTCTCCATTCCTGGAAGGCTAGCAAAGATGTCCCTTTACTTCTATATTGGACAAACAGTACAGCAACATTAAAAAACCTTTGCCATCAGAAACTTACTGATTAATATCTTGTACAAAGAAAGTTATCTTTCGTCATTTGCAGTGGAAAACATTGGATTAAGAAGCTTGTTCATACACCAAATATATCTTTTGTCTCGTTGCCTTGCTTTCTTTCATCTTTGTCGCAGAAAATATTAATAATTTGCTCAAGTGACTTGCCTTCCATTCAGGTGTCTTGTCATCCAGTAGAGCTCCAGGTGAGGATGTCTTTCCTTATCCACTGGCAACCTGCTTAGAGAAAAAGAATTTCAGGCAGTTCCCCAGGAAAATCCAGACCTTCACTTTCAGCTGTGACCTGAAAAAACCTTCAGGTGCAGAGGTCATAGTCTTCCAGATCAATGAGCACACAAGGTGATGACTATTGTTGTCTGAGGTGAGCCACTTTTACCATCACAGGGAAAAAACTTGGATCGAGCCTGGCACTGTGTATTCTGGGGTGGTAGTTTGCCTTTGGGGATATTGATGACATGAATTTTGTTTCTTTTCCCCCGTGTTCCCTTTATTTATATTCGTTTGTACAGTGCATTGCTTATGATTGAAGAAAACCCTTTTCTTCAAAGCCTAGAGAGCATGGTTTAATTTCCTCAATTTAATTAAATTTCTCCACAGGTCTGCATGGGGATGCAAAACAGTGTGTGCATGTGCTTATTTATTAGGGATTCAAAGCAGCTGAACTTGGCCAAGAGACTGAATAGTGCCTTCTTTACTTTTCTACTAGTGAGTCCCTGGCAGAAAAGTTACATGAGTGAAGATATCAGAGCTATCATCACCATGGGATGCAAGACAGCCATGACAGTATGAAAGGAAAGCAGTTTTAGAAGTGAGAAGTTGGTGTAGCTCTGTATGTGATGAACTGTATAAGAGCTCTTGATAAATGCATGGCAACTGTACCTGGCCTTGCAGTCTCTTTGCTATGTATATTCAAGACACAACAGTGTAAATATTGATATATCTATACCTGCCTATATAGACACACAGTGGGCATGCACTCTGGAGTGGTTCACACTTCATGGTGGGCACACAAAGGACAGCTTATGCCTATAACACAGCAGTTCCCTTGCTGAAGAAAATCAGGCAGGTAAGACTAGGCAGCAGAATCTGAAAAACTCCAGTTACTGTAATATAAGTTACCTTGAGAAAATCCTCGAAAAGAGAAGTCCTTTGAAGGGTTTTCTGCCATGAGAAACACAGGGCGACACCTAACTCATAATACAGAGAAGTGAAGAACAGTGACTGCAGAAATACTTTGCCAGCTGTTAAATCCAGAGGCTTCTGTAAATTAACTCATCATCAGAGATTTAGACTTGCTTTTCAAATGTTTTGCTTACTGACACTGCAGAGATAGCTCTGATGCTCTTTTTTCACTGCATATGAAAAAAATTTAAACAGCATGACATCAACAGTAAATGAGCCATTAAGAATTATAACAATACTTTTATATTCACTACTAAGTCCATCTTGACCATCTTGTAAGAGCTTTTTATGCACCCTGCTATCCTTTTTGAGAGTTCTTAAATGCTGTGAGATTGGCATACTCTCTGCCTCCATTAGGTCCATAGTGACACAAAGGAGATAACCAATACGCATGATCCAAAAGCACATCCTATACTGTTTGGCACCTAAATTTCAGGCCACTGTTCCTATATGGGATTTGTGAGCTCTGGGGAAGAGAATAATTGAACTTACTTAGGTTAGCAAAGATTCTCCAATCCTTTCAGCAGAGTTAATTTTGAAGAAATACCTTGTCCAGGTAGAAACAATGTCAGGATCTGCTAATACAGCATGATCAAATTTGGGAAAGGTTGCTTCAGTGCTTCTCTACATTTCCAGACAGTAGTTTGGGGTGGAGAGTTGCAGTATGTCACACAGTGCTCTTTCAGATAGCCTCTTTCAGATGGGTAAGATCATAAAACCTATCAAGATTTTGCTGATGCCAGTTAGGGAAGCAAAGATTAGAAGAGAAGAGATTTTCACTTATCATAGCACCCATCTTGCTTTAGGCTGAGCAGTAATGGGATGCTTTTCTTCCCACTTCCATTCTGTGACAACAGAATGTTTGGGTGCAGAAGGTTTGGGTTTGGTGGTGTCACGGGATTCCCCTCTGATTTTGGAAAATACTGTAGCAATCAGAAGGAGCTGAGAGCAAGCCTACAGTCTCCATTGTCCAGGAGACACCAGCAAGGCGTTCCTAACTCTGAGCTCTTCAGAAATGGAAACATTTACATTTCTTTTTTGTTAGCCCTGTAAATGTGTCAAACTTGCAGAAAGTATAAAAAAACACCTTGTTTGTCAAAATCTATGACTGTTCACTTGTGGTGTTTAAAGACATGCCTGATTAAGTTATCCACCAGGCTGTTCTAATAACTGCAGCACAGAGTGATCTGATGCCAGATCAAAGCATGTGCTTGAAAGCTTGATTACCTCCTGGCATTCAGAAAAGCTCTTACTGCTTCTCAGTTCATTGTCATTGTCTATGATTACTTATACTGATTATCCTGAGATATGCTACAGAGATCATTCAGGAGCTTTCTGGTATGCTTCAGACTCCAGTGCTGAAGGAATTTGCAGAGAATGCTTGTCTGGTAGGCAATATGTGAAGTAAAATAATACCTGACAGAAACTTACCCAAGTATAATACAAAATGCAAGTTAAATATGTTTTGTGCCTGCCCTCGGTCCTTTTCTGTCTCTCTGCAGTAAATATTGGCAAATGATTTCACCACAAAAGGCCTCTTTCTACTCATTAAAATTACTTAGAATTAGATCATTAGCTCAGTCTGTGTGTTTAATTTACATTCAGAAACTGAACCTTGTTCATTTTCCAAAGAGTGCCTGTCTGGTGACTGTAATGAGAGAGCAGACACCAACTCAGTGGTAGATGTCTGCACCTGATCAGATGAATCCCATCATCAGCCAAATCATTGCCCCAGCTACTAGATTAGAGGCCTCTCAATCCCTATGTTTTTCATTGTGAATTCCTTTTGATCACTTTACATAGTCATATTACTTCATTATGCTGGGTGTACAGTGGGATGTAAAGATCTGAAAATGAATCATTTGAGCTTACTTAACTAACCCAGAGTGGTTTTTTTGATCGTGGACTATGATAACATTTCTTTTAGATTTTAAAACCAGCAAGAAAATGTCTAGATTTTTAATTAAACTTTTTGTGGGAACATCTGTTCTCTGAAGAGCTACATGCTCACTTTTTTCTTCATGCATAACAAAAACAAATGTTGAAATGTTGGAATTTTGCTTGATTGAAACTGGGCTGTGTTTAACAGCACTAAAAACATACTGAATTCAGCCAGTTAGGTCACAGAGTTGCAAAAGGACATGACAGCAAAGAACAACATACCATATTTAAACAGCTTTTTCGTGTTTTCCTTTTTTGTCTGCTGTAGCAAACCATAATGCTGATTGCTATGAAATACTGGCCATACCTCTATCAGTAAGCTGGAAAACTGAGGTATGTTTTCTGACCATGAAAACAAATAGGACAGCCTGGCTTGTTTGCAACACCATAGCTAGGTCATTTCCAAAGCATGGTCTTCATCATACTGTGTATTGCAACCAGCCCCTGGACTCATGTTATTCCTTAAGCCACTCCCGGCCATCATCCGAGGAATTGCTAGTCAATGAACATACACCATGCAAGACTGGGCCAAATCAATGGGCAGTAGACACCAAAAAGTACGAGTGATAGATGCTACTTCTCAAGCTAATGCTTTGGCCCTGTTTAGCTTGCTTCAAGTTTGCTTTTGTGCTACTACTAAGTAAAAGTGGCATAGGCTGACTCATGCACAGGGAGGGTGAGCTCCCTTTTCCTCATGCCTCAGTGGTATACTGGTGGTTCTAAGTTATCCTACTGTTCAGTCTACTGCTTTCAGTTCAAAGTGCTTAAAGTAATGTAAGAGGTGTTTTGCAGTCCATCAGGATGTTTTCATTACAAGTGATTTTGGGAGTGTATTGTGGACCCAGGGATATACTATGGCAGTGTGTGGAGGTGAGTGGAAGGGCAAAAGTTGTTCATATATTGTGGAAAGACTGTACAAGGGAAGAGAGCCAAAGCCAGGGTAGTCACGTACATGCTTCCTTTTGGGAAAAGACCCTGGAGTGAACTGTCCCCGGAACTACAGCAAGGCTTTGTCCTAGCTAAAGCAGGTAGGAGAGGGTCAAATCAGAACCATGGAGTGAAAGTACAACCAAACACAGTGAATAATCAAAGTCTGTCTCTTTTGCCCTTGAGCATTTAGCAGCAATATCAACTTCAGGTTGCAATAAAATGTTTAACAATGATCTGTCATTGCTCTGGGGACTCACCGTGGGCTAGAGAACTGGACTTTAGAGTCAAACCATGCTTAGTTCACAGGTTCTCTAAAGCCAAGACTTTCGGTGTCGGAATTTCACTTTCAATTTTAGAACAACTGAACCTGAACCTGAAGAGAATGTAAAAATTCTGCATAAAGGGTAACGTAAACCTTTCCTGTTCCAAACTGGAGCATTTTTGTGTATGGCTTGTGGCCAGGCTTTGAAACAACAACTCTCTTGCATGGTAACAGTCAAAGTGACACTATCATCTCTTTTGTAGAGATATGATTTTATTACAGCAATGCCCAGAGAAGAATCCCTTTTATAAAAGATTCATAAATGTCTATTTTCAAAAGGCCTTATCTGAACCATAAAATTTATCTCAGGCATGTGCTATAAAATAAGGCTGTGGCACTCAAGCGTTATTTTATATTTTGGCAGCAGTATAGACAGTATGTTTAAATTTGATTCAGTCCTTTTTTGGTAAATTAAGGATGTCACAAATTATGTCACATTTATAGCATTAGATTTTTTTAACAGATTTAATAAAATCCCAAAAGAAGCCTGGTTTTATGCCTGTAATTTTTATGGACTAATAAATCTGAGATGAACTGGTGTTTCACAGCCAAATTCCAGCTCTGTACAAGCATGTTATTTTCACTGTCTTTGTAGAAACACTAATTACTATAACCAAGACTCTACAAAATCTTGTAGATACAGGTTTGTAATCTGCTGAGAAACACCCCACAGAATCACTTTTTTTTTGCGCACTTCTATGTCTAAAGTTTAGCGTGACTGACTGGTGACTCCTCACAGTGAACTATGGTTCAGAGCAATGGCAATAAAAGAAATGTAATAAATGTGAAGTCAGTTCAGATCTGTGTGAAAGCATCTTCTGTCAGTTAACTGAAGAAGTTACCCTTTTTTTCATGCACAGCAGGACCTAGCTCAGTCTCCTGGGCTGGGAGGTGGTGGGCCAGGGACTCTGCCTGCCAGGCCAGGCACATGCAGACATTCACATTCAGTAACAAGCCTCTATTTCCCCAGACTGCTTCAATACCCAGCAGCTGCAACTGCAGCCTACATCCAAAACCCCAAGTGTGCCAGTGCATTGCCGTCTCTTATGCACCACCCAAAATGCCTTTTAATCCTGGGCCCCCTTACTGCCAGCTCCACTCAGCACTGCAAGCACTGACTCTCACCTACCATCAACTTTCTCAATGCCTAATCCCATCCATAGTCCCTCACTGTAAATCCCTTCTCTCTTGTCAGATTTGCCACACTCATCTGCAGAATTACATGATTCCTTGATACAGAGCCACAGGGCTGTAGAGCCAACAGGGACCTGTGCAGGAAGGCCATGTGTTTGTCACTGCTGCTATACTCTGTGTGTTTTGACCTCAACCTCTCCTCTTCAGTCAGCACCAGAAATACACCAAGAGAAGTTTCTAAAGGTTTCAAGTGCTGACTGATGATATAACCAAAAACAAGCTTGGGAAAGTTCATGCTGGCAATTAGGTAACAGAAGTACTTTGGTTTCTAGGAAGAAGTGATATTGCAAAAATATTGCAAGTAAGGTAAAATGAGGAGTCACCCAAATGGGCTCATAGGATACATTGTCCCTGTGCTACTGAAAAGGAGGTGTTCTTATAAATCTGATAAGAAAGAAAAGTTAATAGGCTGTACCTCAGCTTGCACGTGAACAACCGTGAGCTACACAAACCAAATATGAGAGGTGTATGACTAAACACAGGATGTAATATTTGTTCATTATACTGTACAAGTAGCAAACATGCTGTCAACTCACTTGTCTTCACCTCTTTCTCATCCCCATAATCCTCATATACTCAAACATTTTATCAGCCCCACATGACTTTGTCTCAGAAATTCAGCTTTATCACCCCTGAATCCACATAACTTCCACTCTTATTAAAACTAATTCACAGTTACTAACTAGGATGGCTTAAAATGTCTAGGGTTTTCTTGTAATTCAGATTTTTCAGAATGAAAATAATTTTCTCCCTTATGTCATTATTTTTATTATTTTTTTAAATAAGGCCAGAGCTTCCCATTAAAAAAAAAAAAAAAAAAAAAAAAAAAAAAGTTAGAAAAATTATATAAAAATAAGACAATGTTTTAGTCCTGATAGGTGGCAAAAACTGATCATCTTTCCTTTTGCTCCTTGGAAGGAAAGGGAGTAAAAGTAAACAAGGAAGTGGAGATTTTATGCTCCTGAGAGAACAGACAGAAGAATCTCTATAAATAACCCTGTCATTTGGTGAGAAAATGCCAGTGCAGGAGACAGCTCCTTACTGGAATTAGCTATAGAAGGAAGGACAAACACAGAGCACAGATACAACATGCTGAATGACTGGCTGCCTGAGGCCACCCCTTAAAAAGCCTTTGGACCGCACAAGGCTGGTGTTGCCAAGAAGGGAAGGTACCCTGGGGTGACATCCACATTCCAGTCCCCAAGCCTGTGCCTGCCTGTGGCTGCTCTACAAACCCACATTCACTTTACAGAAGCCTTTTCAAGAGAGGCATTTGTTTCCTCACTTCAAGGGCACTTCTGTCTATACTGTAACACCAGCACGTTGTATTTAGATCTTAAAGAGCCTGTGAACTTACATAAATATGGTCTTTTCCTCTGTTTCTTATTTCCCAGTCCCCAGAAGACTTCCTACTGCGTGTACCTACACAGAAACTGCTGCTGAGCTGGGTCTGCTTCTGCTTGAAGAAGCAGCTCATGAGACACTTACTGCTTCCGATTTAACTCCATATAACAAATTACATTATGGGACGCAGTCCTTTTATTAAAAGACCTACTACACATCTTTTTGTCTCAGAGACCAGAACAACTGATCAGAAAGCATACCCCAAATGAGTTTTTAGTTAGGAAAAAAAACTATTTTCCCTTTCTATACTGAATTTGAAATTCATAATAAAACTTTGATCAGCTCTGTCATGATTCAAAAGCTGGAAAAATTGCTACCCTTTCCTGTTTAGCATAAATTTGTCACTCATATTTCACATAGGTCTAATCAGACTGATGTTGTCATAGGTAATTATTTTCCCAAAAATTCATTACATAGAGCATTAGACTAGGATATGGTTTTAGTGCCTAGGACTGCATAACTAGTTCAGCACATATATGAAAGCTGGAAAGTTCACCCAAGAGGAAGTAGCCATTTCTTATCACCTTTGATCTGCTTACACTCCTGTGGCTTGCTATACAGCAATAAATTCCTGTGAAGTATTTCCATAATTCAGATCAGTGTGTCATCATCCAACAACATGGCACAAGCTAGTCTGCAGAAGAGCAAACATCTACAGCAAGTAGAGCAGATCCAGTGATTGATCACTTTCTCAACTTTCAAACTTAGCATGCCTCAGTAAAAGTGGAAATGCTGGTTCAATCACTCAACTACCCACAGGGAAAAAAGCAGTGGTAAACTATACCATTTGAAGTGCATTCAGCATGACTGTCTGCAGCAGCCCAGATCTCTGAGACCCCTGGAGCTCTATGGAAACAAAAATATCACGCTATCTCCAACTGCTGCAGCTTAAGAGCTGCAACTCCATGTGTTACTGGCCACTGCAAAGCCTTCAACCTACCTCCTGCAGAAAGCAGCCTGCTGGAAGGAGTAGTTTCCAGCATCAATGCATAGGCTAGATGATGCTACACTTAAAGACTCTTCCTCTTCTTTCAGATGTTCCAAATATCCAAGGAGTAAGGATACTATATTCTTGACCTCCTGTGGAAGTTCCTTATCTTGCTCCCTTCACTGATTATTATTAAGAAAAATAAAACCTGTAGAGGTCTTTAATATTTTTTAATTTAACTTCATTAACCTTTCAATCTGAGTAGGTGCTAGCAGGCTGAGGATTGGTTACTATGGCAAAAAACTGTGACTTAGGCCTTCCCAACTGATCTGTGCCCTCCTTAGATGCAGTAATTTTTTTCAGTTCCACAACAAACCAGTTAAGACCATTCAGATGAGCACAGCCTGAGCCATGGTAGTCCCTTGGGCAGCATAGAAAGATCCCAGCCTGCAAAGGCCAGAGTTTACTTGCTGTTATCTGCACAGATTCCAAGGGGTTTTCTCATCTGAAATAACCCATAACCAGCTGAGAAGAGGAAGTCACACTTCCTCACACACCCACACCAAAGATGGTTGACACTAATGGCCTTTGCTATATTGAGGTATTTTCTTCCTTTATCACACTGTGTTGCTCCCTATTTCTGTCAGGGGTTCCCAGTTCTGCCTGACTTGGTCTTATCATGACAGCCTTACTGGAAGCTGTCATCCCTGTTGCTATTATTCTTCACAGGATTCATCATTCATGATTATTGCACCAGTTTTCAGAAGTGCTTGTCAAGTGGAAATTCTCAACTTTGAACCCACTTATACAGATTACAGTCCGTATTATATTTGCCTAGTTTCCTTAGGAAACTAGGGACAGCATGTGCTTTTAGAATAGTTGAATAGTTATTTTACTTTCTCTGAATTACCTTCCTCTGAAAATGAAAAGAATCTGTGTTGTAACTGGAAAGCAGCCAAGGATAAGCAGTTTTGTGTCAGATCATAAACTTGGTTATTATTTCTGTGCCAAGGCTCAGCTCTCCCTGACATAACATGCATCCACTGGAGCCAAAGAAGTAACTTGATTACCTGGGCACAGCAATAAGCTGTTCCCTGCAGTGGCACAGCCATTGTGGCGCAGGCATTGATTATATGAATTCACCCTGTGAAATCTCTGGTATGATTTTCTTGCTCATATTGTCTGCTTGACAGAGTACCTGGAATCACCCCAAAGCATCCTCTTATGCTGAAGCTAAAAATAAAACTCTGGAATGAGAATTTACAATTAAAACGGTTATTACTGGTGGTAAAGCTCTGTTAAAAATCAGTCTGTGAATTCAGACTGAGGTTAATACAGTTTAAGGACTGGAAGAAATTTCAGGGAGGCCTAGAAAAACATAAATTAGGAAAGAGATGATGAATGAGATAAGATGATTGAGTTCAGCTTTTAGATTCCTGCCTGATAGCAAAGCCATTCTGAAAGGCAACTTTGAATGAATTAAAATTCATCTGAGAAAAGCACTGATACCATGACCTTCTTCCTACACAATGACAAATTATGTCTTTCCACAGAAATGGTTGGACGATGCAAATTACTAGAGCAAAACACACATCAAATTATAAAGTAAAATGAAATACTGATAAGGAAAAATGCAGAAACTACTTCTGAGACCAGTTTCTCACCACAAGGAGCATGTAGAGCAAAATGACATTTGAATATCTCTGGCAAAATAAAGTAGGAAAAAACCTGTGAAATCACAATACAATAAAATGGTATTAAGTCTGTGGGCTTTCCCTTCCCACCCCCTTAACAGAAAAGAATGCTAGACAGGGTGAGGAGGTGGAAGCCAGTCTTTGCATGGCTGGATCCAAGGACACTATGAACAGACCAGGATGTAATTCTTTGTGCAATATGGGGTGAAGTATTAATACAAACTAATACCTCTGTAATAAGGAAAACCAATGCAGTAAACCCAAGACGCATTTAAAGTCAGGATTCAGAACCAAGCAATTTTCCCTCCCTAGAAATTACCTCTTACTGTGTGCATGTGTGGCCCTGAAGACTTGGCTCTGCAGTTCATACCTCAGTCATTGCCTCATAGGAAGGGGTAATTTGACAGCAGATATATCTTTTGCATTTTCTTTCAGAAGGTGCTGCATTAGTCACAGGCTGCACATTCCTCTTATGCACATTCTTCTCTTTAATATTGCATTTTAGCATTCTCCTTTTGGTGTGCTTGCAGCTAAGTGGAATTCAGATCCTTATAGGGCAAAAAAAAATTTGCAAACTTGCATTCACTTCCCCTTTCTTGTCTTTGCAAAGTGGAAGGACCCTGTGCGGTATCTGACGTTATATTAATAAGTAAAGAAAAGTTAGTAAAAAACTAAGAGTTAAAAAGTTGTGAGGTAAAAATGGCAGTACTTGCTGTTCTGGCTGTGGTTTCCTGTTCAGATTGGAGGAATGTTTTAGGAACCCTGAAGCTGAAACAGCAGCATCATGAAAAGGAAACCAATGAGGGTGATGTACGGTAGATAGAAGTGAGTTAGAAATGAGTGTTTGAAAAGAGATGAAAAAGAAAAGGGATCTGAAAAATTTACTTAGCTGCCTTGATGGAAAAATATTAGGGAACTCTGTATTTCAAGCTTTGCAATACTTTCATGATTCATGATCATGTGCCTGTTTTACCTCTGAAAGCCATACGTGGAGTAACTCTAGGGAAATTTCAAGGAGGCACATCTGTGGATAGCGCAACCAAGCCCTGCAGCCATTATAGCAAAGCCACCCCTGCTTTTCATGAGGAAAATAATTCCCAGTAAATAATATTATAAATATAACAGATTAATCTGTAATTAGCTTTCATTTGCTTTTATGAGCCCATATTTTGTTTCCAGTGAAGCATCAGGGAAGTCACTCCCAGAGAAATCCCTTCACCTCAGGATGAACAGCTCTCCTCTGGAATGAGCAACAACCCAAACAGAGCCTCACTTGGGCTTGCTCCCTGCACCTCATGTGTTAATCAGCATTGCATACATATGCGTTTGCTTTATAAAATGCATGTTAGAACAGGAAAGTAGAGCATTTCATGTACCTGTCATCTATCCTCTTTTCCACATAAATGCTTTGGAGATGTTTTCCTGGCACACTGTGTGCTCTCTTGGTCTGCAAGCTGGCCCAGGCCCCAGGTTTTACAGTCTGTTTTCAGCCCACTTGACAAAAACATTGCACTCCCCCATGCCTGAGTGTCACTCCCACCAAAGCTGCAGCTCTGCCATTACAGGTACCACAGCACAGTCATATATTCAGGGGCCACTCCTGGGCTCTGACCGAGGGACTCCCCTTCCTTCCCCAAAGTTACCGAGATTCCAGGCAAAGGCAGCTCAGACACACATCAGTGTGGGGTGTTGGTCATAACAAGTTTGCACTGATGTTGTCTCATCAGTCCCTGGAGGGAATTTCCAGCCTTGTTTGTTCTCCTCACTGTACCTCAAGCCCCTGCTTTGCATAGGTAAATGTACTTTCTCTTCTTATTATCCCTCTTCCCGCTCTTGTTTTTTGTCAGACCCTTTGTCAGAAGGTGATTCGTACAATTCCCAAATTCTGGAGCTGGGGCAGTACAAACACCAGTGACAGAGGCTGGACACAAATAGCATTAGTAGTCAACTGGCTTCACATCTTACTGAATAAGCTACTGGATAAGGTAACTTCCAAGCCATCAGACTGTAACCTTCAGTACTCAAGTGCACCAAGAGAGGGAGGGTCCTTGTTTCTTCTTTGTCACTTTTAAAAGGAAAGAGAGGCTGAGTTGCTGCTGAGTCCCACTGGGCCTTGAAAACACACAGAGCAATGGTGTCCAGAGAGATGTCAAATGGCTTGTCTTGAAAATCAGAGACTGATAGATGTCATTCAAGAAAACAATAAACAAAACAAAACAAGCAGCAGATAACTAGGTGTCCTGGATATTACATGGAGAATTTTGTTGTGCAGTTTCAGAAGAACCACACAGTTGTGGAAGTACCTTTCAACACAGGTTGAAATTCCCCCTATCAGATTCCTAAATGCATCAAAACTTGAGGCCCAGCAGGTATTCTGTTCTTTCCTTACCAGTCATTATGGTTTGAATGCTGTGCTCAGTTTTTCACAATTAATTAAATAAATGCTAAATCTATGCAGCTGTTAAGAAACACTTGATAAAAATCACAGCTGAGAAGGTGAAGTAGAATGACTAATCCAAAGTAAATAGTAATTTGCATAAATTAAGAAATAAATGCAGGGAGACATATTATTCACTGCAGAGTACTTCCCTTTGGAGCATTCTACAGCTAATTGCAAGTCAGTGCAATGCCATTCCACAGTTTTCATTTTTGGCCCCAGCTGTGCTATTAAGCAATCTATCTGAAAACAATGATGTCTTCAAGTGACAAAAAAATGAAGATAAGATAGAAGGTATGGAAAAGGTACCCAGCAATTTAAGAAGAAATATTGATGTGAATTTTTACTGCTGTAGAGGGAGCATGGGTTGGTTTCTCAACTGCTCAACATGCTCATAAATCATCTAGCTACTGATATAAAATATTTGTCAGCCATCCTAAGGTATTCAAGCTGAATGTGACAAATTACAGATGGGTTTCACAGCAGTGAGCAGCTGGTGATAAAATGGTAAGTGATGTATGTGGGAAGAACCCAATCCTAACTTCACAGCTATAGAAAGCGCCATTGATACCACCACCACTATCACCACCCCTACCATGAAACCTTAACTACATGCATGGGAATGTGTGCCTCTAGCTCCAGCCCCACAATCCTCCCCCAGAATGGACTTGATTCAGAGATGGCATAAAGGGAAGCGTCTTGCTTTATCATGTGATACATGCCTGAAGGAGGAGCACCTTTATCCTGCCAACCATGAAAAAGTAGAGACCATCACAAAATATTCAGTCTGCATCCTGCCCTGGTTTTATATCAGTAGGGACCTAAAGTTAAGCATTTAGGAGAACTAGCAAAGATGACAGCAAAAGCTCATAATGTCCTGATCCAGAACCCATCAAAATTTTGCCTGGTGAAGAATAGACTTTGATTTCTCAGGATGTGTACTCCCTGAACAAAACCTATAATTATCCACATTCCAAAAGCTGTTCCATATGTCTCATAGTCTAAAAACTTGTTTTCTGCTTACCTGGAAATGAATCACTGGACTTCATAAGAGAATTAAGATCTTTTGTGCTTCTGGGAATTGAAACTCAGTAGTGTGCATGTATTGCCAACCAAAAAAATTGCACAAAAGGCAAATGGAATCCATATTTAACTGGAATTTACTACTTATTACTACATATGACTTATAGATCAGAGGAGTACTTTCCTTGGGCGGGACAAAGTCTGTTTTCTTTGTGAAAATACTAAGTGAGCTGTGAATGATGTTGTTGCTGGCAGGCACAGTGGTTGTTGCTGTCAAGTAGTGGTTCACAGTTTCTTGCAAGGCTCATTTTTTGCCTCCCTTTGTCTCACATTTCATACACATGAACACACACACACCCTTCACAAAAATTCACAGCTGTCAGATTAAACATGGGATGGGAATTGTGCTTGTGAACTACATTACAATGAACATTCTTTAAGTGGCCCTCCCACTTTTCTGGAGTTTTTCAGAATTCCGTAAAATTTCCTACTACATTTAAAACCAGTTTCTTTACATACCTTATGTTATAGATAAGGGAATGCTGCTACCCTGTATGCCGAGACTTACACGAACCTATATCCAGGAAAGACTTGATGCAATGGTTCTTCACTTCTGTGAGATAGAACCAAAATACTGGAGTATTTAATGGAGAAAGAGAATGAAACCTTTTGAGAATCTAAACCAATTTAGCCTCTGGTGTTTGAGTCTCATAAAATACAAGAAACATAGAAGGTGGGTTAAATTCTTTGAACACTATTTTTCTCTTGTAATGGTGACAGAGCATTGCTAAGATGGAGTACATTAGAGCATCCCTTCCAGAGTCACAGGGTTCTCTTTCATCTGAGGCAGTGACACAATGGCAGCAATTTTTGTACAGCTATTTCACAGGACACCAAATGTCTCTGCAGCAAGCAGATAATGACAAGTGATTGACAGCCCTCACAAGTACATTTACATCATTACCTTTTTGATCTTTTCCATGGAGCATGGCTCAGTCTGCAGTATCAACTTGTGCAGACTAGGTAGTGTATATACTGTTCCAGAGTGGCTGTGTCCACAGCCCCTAAAGGGAAGGAAGATGCCCTGGAGCTAAAGCTGTGCCCATGCTTTGTCTCAGATGAGAAAAGTTAGTTTTCTCCAAATGAAAGCCCTGGAGTGAACTAATATGTATGTAATATGGATGATCAGAACTCTGAAGTAAGCTGCAACAATAAAGTTTCACTCTAGGGACTCCAGCGTATTTTTTAGACAAAGAAAATGACAGAATATCAGAGTTGTGTATTCCCCAGAGACTGAGGGTCATGTCACAATGCCTCTTCAGACCTAGTATCCTCAAAGGTAGCCCTGTATCACTTTTAAGTGCCTGGTAAGACCTTTGTAGCAACTGGAACATATTTACCTCAGCATCCTGTTGGTGTTTGTCTCTCCAAACTATTGATTTAATCAGTTCCAGCTGGCTGTGATTGAAAGAACTGCCTCCTTGGAGGCATTTCACCTCACAAGATGCAAGAAAACATAGGAGGACAAGAGAGAAAGAGACAAATCCATTAATGATTTCATTCATGCAAGAAAAGATCTCCAAGTACATTTCTGGAGTAGAGAAAGACAGAACAAAGCTTTCTGAACTTCAAGAATTCTGCTTATAGAAAAAAAGTCAGAAGATTGCTTGCTCACCAGTGAGGAACTAACACATGCTTCAGCTGTGAAGGCATAGGTTCTTGATTTGTCCCTGGCCTTTGCTGGATTTTGGGTATGCCACAAAGGCCTAATTTCCAACCCCCTTCCCCTCTCCCCCCTCCAAGGTATCCAATTCAGGAACTTGTGAGCTCATTTTCATGTGGAAGACAGATGTTGCTGCAGTGGAACAGCTCCCAGGAATGAAAATTAGCAAACAAAATTAAAACACAATGCAGTAAGATGGCATCTGAAGGTTTTGCAGCAACAGTTGAAGGACATAAAGTCAAGCAGAAATAAAATGTTGGTTGAATTTAGGTGCAGTTTCTCACTGCAGTCCTTTTACTGGGAAGTCCTGTTGCAGCACCTCTGGGAAGTGGAGATGGTGTCTGGTAAGCTGGCTGGCAATAGCTAGCTGTTTGGTGAACATTCTCCTGGCAGTAGAAGCAGATGAAGTCTGAGCACCTTGGAGCTTACAAATAAAGGTGATGTGTAGCACATCCTTAAAGAGCTAGAAGTGTTTCTCCAGGATGAAACTTGAGGGTCACAAAGCACCATAGAAGCCAGCTACCTGAAAGCAGGCCAAAGGATTTGAGTCAGGCTAGATATTTATGACAGTTTTCTGCTCATCATTAACTCACAGAAACTTGAAGGAACACAGGAAGGAAGCCTCAACTTGAATCATAAAAAACAGCCTGCAGTTTCTGAAGGAAGGGACCCCAAATGAGGTAATTCATTTGTCTCAGCTCAGACTCATACCTTAAAAAGCCAAGACAGGAAGAGCAGATTTGGTAAACACAGCTCAAAGAACACTACAGAACATATATCCAGAAAAAAAGGCTGAAGTTCTGTTTGTATAGCAAGGTGAAGACAGATTCCAGATTGCTGTCTGTGCTCTGGCTTGGCCAGAGCAAGTTATCCTCAATCTGCAAAACCACACTAGTGCTGTGATCAAAATGATCTATTTTGCCTTTCAGTAAATCTGACTAGAGTAAGCATATTCCCACACAAATACAGTTAAGTGACTCTCAGGACTCAGATACAAAGCCGTTGTAGAGCATGGACAGAAAAATCTTGCGTGGTCTAGAAATATTCTGAGATATTCAGCCACCCATGGTTGTAAGGTTCATCAGTGTAACCTGGGTAGGGCACAGAAAAGAAACTGGGTAGATAGAGAGAATACATCAACAGGAGAAGCAGAACATTTAAGTGTTTTTATGATGTTGGTTTCTGCAGACATACAGAGAATCATGTCTTCCAGGTTAAGCTGGGAACAGCCTAGTCTGAAGGTGCTTAGCTGGCCAGCATATTGCAGATAAAGAATCAGTGAGTAGATGTAGAAGATATTCTGGATTTCACAAATAATCTGGATAGAGAGCAGGAGAGGAAAAGCCACCACAGAGGAAGCTGAGTGCCACAAAGTCCAACACTGCAAAAGAGGAAGAGATTCATTATCTTAAATAACTAAAATGAAAATTCTACTTCTAAAAATAAAGCGGAACTGACAGGAATGCAAAAATTGAAAGAATCATCTCTGTCAAGTTCCAGTACTTTTAAGGGGGAAAATGGACATAAAAAGATTGTATATGGCTGTTGTGTAACTCAGTGTTTCTGCACTGCCTGAATCACGCCTTTGCTGGGACTTTAGGACTGTTGTTATTGAAGAACATAACAAAAATATTACAGGCTTTTTCCACACCCTCTCTAACTCATGGTCTGCACTTAGAAGCTGAGACATAAGATGGCTTGCTGAGGACCCAACAAAATGTGAAGTCCCATAGGGAAGAAGCCCATAGGCACACTGAAAGTGGCTATTGGGTCAAAAATAAAAGCTTTTTTATATTGGCTACAATATGAAAACATCTGAAACCTTCCGGCACTCATGTGGAGACAGCAGTGTGGAACATGATCCCATCCCAAGCCAATTTTGAAAACTGTACCCTTAGAAGTTAGATAGGAATTTACACAGTTTTAAAGGAATATGATTTAGGTTTCATGAGTCAAAATGTAGTCAATGGCAGGAAATAGATCTTACAAATTCCACCTGTTGAAAAACACAGTCTAAAGAAATTATCATCTGCTTTTCAGTAGATAAACTGTCCTGATTTTATTGTATCAGGTATATATTAAGAATTTATTTAGTCCGATGTGCTGGCTCACATACGTCTGACTGTAGTTCAAGGCATGAAACCAGCAGCAAACTATCCCTTCAAAAGAAGTCCTTATTTCTCTTCCTATTTATATCTCTGAAGTAGTTTATTACAAGTTCAGAAGAGAAATGAATCAGGAACGCAGCATGCAAAGCACTAGACTAGACCAGCTGTGGCTGTTACTATGGCTTAGTGAATACAGAGCTACTCATTAGGATATGGCGATTCAAGCATGCCAATCAACTATAACTTGCTATCAAGGAAATGTATCCAAAACTGTAAATCACAGAATGGTTTGGGTTGAGAAAGGCCTTAAGACCAAATAGTTCCAATCCCTGTGCCATAGGCAGGGATGCCTGTGAGACTGATCTGAAATCAGACTCCACTGTCCATTGTCTCAAAGATTAGCATGAGAAGCTGAAATGGGATTCCACTGACCATTGTCTCAGAGATAGGCAGGAGGAGTTGAGATAAGACTCCAATGTTCATTGCCTGGGAGAAGGGTGTGAGAAGCTGAAGTGGAACTCTGCCATCATTGCCTGAGAGATGGGTGGGAAGAGTTAAGACTCTTCCACCCATTATCTTGAGGATTGATGTGAAGAAAATTGCTGTCTATTCTGCCAAGAATTGCTGAAGACCTGCAGTTGTCCACAAGACCAGGGAAACTGGCCTACCAGGAAGGTGTAATACGTGATGTTAAGAACAGAGGTTCTCCCCCTGCCCCAACACATTATAAAAGGGGGAAAAAGACATCATCATGAGCTCACCTTCAAAGGGACAACTCCAGGAAGACACTTGCACAAGGACACCCTCCACGAGGACACCCACCTCAGATGACTATTATGGACTCTTGGAGACACTCTGCTCTGATACCGACCACAGACCCTGAAGGACTTCCATCACCTCCGACAATGACTACAGGTTCCAGGGACACCGCTGGATCCAAGGTGACGACTATCTCTCTCTCCACCCTGAATTCTTGCTTCATTTCTGTCTTTTTTCTGATTTGTCCCATTGCTATCTCTTTTACAATAATTTCCTTTTTCGTAATAATTGTCTTTTTGTAATAAACCAACTGATCAATTGCATTACTTGACCTCATTTGCATCTTAATTTCACTCTTGGGATCATGAAGGAAACAGGTCTGACACTGGGATTTTCTCCTGTCTGATGCTGACAATGCCTCACATTAAACGACATCGCCCAAGGCTCTGTCCAGCCTGGCCTTGAACACTGACAGGGATGGGGCATTTACCACTTCCTTGGGCAACCTGTTCCAGTGCCTCACCACCCTCACAGTAAAGAGCTTCCTTACAGCTAACCTGAATAAAGATCCAAAATACTGCAGCAGCATCAGTCTGATTTCCCTCAGCAGACCACATGTTGGTGTAGCAAGTGAAAATAAGCCCCTAAATAAGAGGAGGAAAACTGCTTTATGTGGTGACTTTAAATCTTAGTTTCAGGTTTGTACAATGCACCTTGACAGCACTGAAAGTCTTTTGAAGAGATTGCTACAAAGCATCTATCAGTGCTTTTGCTACACTTCAACGATATTCTTATATATGCTAGTATCTTTGAAGAACTGGTGCTCTGTGATAATACTAAGAATGTACATACAAAATTAAACCCAAATAACTGTGGGTTATCTGAAAAGAGGGTGATTGGACTTTGCCCATAAAAAGCAAAAGGAGAATTTTCTTCAAGAAAAGAATGGAGGCTGTATAGAATTAGTCAGGTCTATAGGCAATCACATAGGGGATTTTTGCGTTTGGCTATTATTACAGTACATTTACTTCTGCATCAGTCAATATTGGAAAAGTGTTGCATAGTTTGGGTGAGAAAAGAAAACATTTCAGTGGTCAGCAGAGTGAAATGGATACTTTTAGAGTTGGGAAAGGTTCTCAGACCTTCTTGTTTCAGGATTGAACTACCAATGTTTAAAATGCCCTGTGGAAAAAATATACAAACCTAAAAACCTTTATTTTTGCAGCTGTAATGTCATAAGGACAACAGTGTCAGGTAGCTTAGTAGTGCCGAACCCTAACTTCTCTAGAAAAGGCACCACCTGAGTGGAACTCTTTCTAGCACGTTAGATGTGTAAGGTGATCCAGTCACTATTTGAGAGAGTAGGAGGAGCTGGTCTCTGGTAGAGCAGGAATTTTGTATCTGAAGTAGTGTATTAGAAACAGGACTCTTAAAGATCAGCTTGAAAGTCAATCAGAAAAGCTAGCAGCAATTTTTTTCACTACCTAAATGTAAATGAGCAGACCTGAGCCAAAGTATGGAAATATTATTGCGGATTATTTGCAAACATTGCCATAAACAGGAATGTCTTAATGGTAAGCATTGTCCATGCTACTTCAAAAACAACTATCCAAGCAGAATGAAATATGCTTGAAAATTATCTGTGTCTCTGTCCTGGGTTCAGCAGTAGCAGTCATTTTTCTCCTTCTCGGTAGCTGGTGCAGCACTGTGGTTTTGACTTTCAGCCTGGGAACAGCGCTGATAACACCAATGTTTTAGTTACTGCTTAGTACATTTTGGTCTGGCCAAGGACTTTCTGAG
>JANRGW010002264.1:0-17454 GCA_024733675.1 Psilopsiagon aymara | reverse complement strand
TCTCCTCTCCTCTCCTCTCCTCTCCTCTCCTCTCCTCTCCTCTCCTCTCCTCTCCTCTCCTCTCCTCTCCTCTCCCTTTCTTTTCTCTTCCTTTCTTCTCTTCCTTTCTTTTCTTTTCCTTAAACCTTTCAACATTCCAGCCTTAGACACAGAAGTCCAAGTGCATCAAGACAGTGAAATGAATTACAGTTTAATAATATTCCCACCACACAGACAAAATGGATTCAATTACATAATGGTAGCATTAAAAGTTATTAAGAAGGGGATCTAGAGTCTTGAGGCCAGACTTTCAGAAAATCATGATAAGCTGCTTAAAACAGCTGAAATAGCACATTTATAGGTTTTCCAGCCATAGGTTTGCTGAGGGGAGGGAGCACAGGGAAGGAGTCATTACGTTCTCTTAGAGGCTTTCGTGTGCTAATCTGTTACTGAGGATTAGAGGGTAGAAAAGCAGTGCCAGAAAGTTTCCAGATTGATTATTATGTCTTAACCTGTATGATTTGGGGATGCTTTCAAGAGTGGCTGCCGTTACAGGAGAGCACATGTGAGAGGGGTTTGGGCGGAAATGCGAGTTCTCAGGCTCCAGCCACCATAATGGGGCTGCCAGGTCAGCCAGAAGCCGGGCACTCCTGGCTGAAGGGGGACAGAGGCAGCCCTGCCCCATGCAGAGCTGCTGAAACACACCTTGCCCAGTCACATGCGGGCTCTCAAATGACATGAAGGTGTTCAGCTGCTTTGGCACAGTCAGCCACCTGCCGAGGGGCCCTCGGGATGGATGAGACACTGCTGAAACATTGGACACATTGTGTGGATCTCCCAGAATGGGACTAAGGCAAAGCACTGATTTCTCCTACAAAACTCCCAAAAGACTTTTCTGTTCTTCCTATATACAATTACAGTTACAGATAACATTTCATGATACTTTAATCATGTTTCTTTTCTTTCTTCCCCTTTTTTTTTTTTTTATCCCTACCTGGAGAAAAGGAAGATATGATTATTTATTTTTTTTTTAGAAAAAGTAGGAAAAAAGAAAAATAGTCCTCAATTTTTTTATCACTGCTTTTCCATTTTTTCATGTGAAAAATTGGAAAGAAGTTAAAAAGAAGAGGAAAGAAGAAGAAAGAGTGTTCAGTGCATAAAGGAGTTCAAAGCTAAAATAGAAGGATGAACTTTTCTGATCGCCAGCACACAAATTATTTGTTATTTTCAGGTAAAGGAATTTTTAGCTCACTTCACAACATGATAAGACATAAACATTCCTCCTGAATTTTATGTTTTATGGCTGATTATATTAATGGGATTTCATAGAAAATTTCAATTTCGATAACTAATATTTTTCTGTGACTGTTTTGAAATGAGTTATTTCAGACAATTCTCTAGAAAGTGTTCCAAATGATCTAAGATCCTAGCTCTCTTGATGATGTCTCCCTGAATATTTCCCCAACTTTGGATGAACTGACTGAAACTGGATTGTTGTATACTACTCACCAGAGAATACTTCTTTGTGAAAGCTGCTTGGACTAGAATAATGAGTGCCAGGGTTAGGAGACATTTCATGCCTTGTTGAGTGGCCAACACTTTTGAAAAAGTGCTTACTGATTTATGGTCTTTTGATAAATGGTCTGTGATGGGGAAAAACCATATATCTATTGGCAGTAGGCAGAGAGCATTTCACTTCTATGCTGTTTGCAACAAAATGCCCACAGGCACTTCAGGTCGTTATTGATCAAATATTCATACCCTCTAGCAGTGGGGAAGGAGAGTATCAGAGGAACCTTTACAGAGTGTTTCATCTCAACCTCAGTAGGAGTCCAAAGGAGGGGGGATGAATTGCCCTGTGAAGGTGTTACTTCTCATGTACTTTTATCATGCAAGGGGCGAAACATCTAGCCGCCAACCAAGTAGGTTGCTAAAGTTAAATGATATGCCCCCCTCAGCTATACCATGGGATGTCAGCAGTGTCGCATCCTTTACATCCTGCCAACCTGAAAATGCTCTGCAATTGTCATACAGCTTTATTTTCAATGAATTTATATTGCAGATTCTTATTTTGGCTGCAGTGCACTAACTGTATAAACAGTCAAGTAAACTGGGCACCACAAAAGCTTGCTGGCTGGTTGCTGCATGCCCCCTAGGCAATAAAAACATGTGCAAAGAACAAAGAGCTACACAAATCGACTGCAGATATGACCACACACGTTAAGATGTAACACGTCATTGAGACAGGAGAAAAAGCCTTTGTAGCAACCAGCACTGGGTGGAACTGGCTAATCTCATTAAAGAGCACCAAAACCCATTGATAAAGGGCCAGCTTTTCTACTCTTGCTTACACTGAGGCAAACCTACTGACCTTGAGGAAAAGGAGCTGAGAGCAGAACCTGGCACAGCACAAGTCCCCATCCTTGCCTGCAGAGATGGCAGCATGTGTGGTAAGTGCAGGCTGACACAAGAGTATGTACGGCACTGGTTTGCCCCAGCATCCTCCTGTCTGAGAGACAGAAGGCTAGAGGAAGCTTATAAATCTGCTCACTCCAGGATGTTATGGCATATGAACGTGTGGATTTCAAAAGGATGACAATGAGAGATGCACAGATACTGCAGTTCTTGGGAAACCGACTGCTCAGAGCTTTGATCCTCAGAGGCTGCAGGCTCTTCCAAGCATCCCTGTATTTCAGCAAGCTGTGAAACTCTGGTTGCTCCTTGCTTGGATGAGAAACTGGGGAACACTAAAGTCAACGTGCTTGCTTGCACTATCCATGAGAGAGGTGCTGACCTTGTTCTCAGCAAGACCAGGGATCCCCAGGAGGTATTGTGCTGATACCTTGTTTTCTGACTGAAGGGAGGTCTCCACCTCTGTGCTTGCAAGTGATCATGCAAAAAAATAAAAAAGAGACACAACTACCATGAGTAATTCCTGTTGTGCCATTTTATACTCTGAGATTTTATATCAGTGATGGTTTGTCTCATACAGACCTGCCTCTTGACTACGAATGCCCTGACCCTTTGGCTTATCCCAGCTCTGTTCCAGCTGAGAGGCACTGTATAGCTGAGAGCACATTTGTAGCCTGAGTGTGTGGTCACTTGCCAGCCAGAAAGGCTGTGCTGGCTGCCTGGGCTGTTCTTGCCAAATATAACAGCTGAGTTTGGCGTACCCTTCCCTCATGGGGGTCAGAAATTTGTGTCTATCTTCTCTTTCTTCACTTAACGTTAGCTGAAGCTGGAAACAAACTCTATTAGGGTGTTTGTACTGAAGGGAAGGGGAGGCTGAAAGACAAGCAAGCAGGCAGCTCAATTGCAGGATTCTTATTTCTTAGGCTAAAATTAACTGAAGCTTACACAAGCCTTGGTTTGGGGCACACCTTGGTTCAGGGAGCAAACCCTGGTGTCAGGCTGTACAAAATGGTCCTGGGGCTGTGATGGGGTGAGGATAGGCAGCCCTCTTACTCCTAGGGATCCTTCTCACTGCTTCATTGCTGAGCTGTTGCCTTGGGGACACCTACAGGGACGCCGTCTTGGAAGAGGCTCTTTCTGTTGTGCTTGTCCTGTGGGACTCAGGGATCCTTCTGGCTTCTTCAATTCGTGTCAGAGTGAGCCCCTAGACAGAGAAATCCTGGGTTAGTGGGCTGTGGGGAGCCCTAGCACCCTCCAGCCCTGCCTGGGCTGAGCACTCTGGGAAACCAGTGTGCCCAGTGGTCTATTCAGCCTTGACCAAGTGCCTGCTGATGGTAGGTGCCAGCCTTTCCTGGTCTCACTATCTCAGACCATGGTGTCTTTGTGAGATCATTTACATGAAAGGTTTAAGAAGTTTGTGTCTGTCTAATTAAATAAACCCCCCCCAAAACCCCATAATTCTTGAATTCCTTTTTCTTTCCACATTGGCGTATTTTTTTATACAAAAAAAAAAAAAAAAAAAAAATTAAAATAAATGTGAGGAATACATCTCTACTTTTACAATTCTATTTGGGGACATTTGCCGTGTATAGCTATACATATTTGCATAAGCTCTTTGCAATTCACTTCTAAGCAGATGTTCCTCTACACCTGAAAACATGAGAAGGGCTGAGAGCTGGCTCAGCCAAGAAGGGAGAGACCAATCAACCTACAAGTGAATATTTACAGGGAATATATTTTTAGACTAGGAATGTTAAAACTTGTATATGCCTGTGAATCTGGTTGGCCATGAGGCTTTTTGTCTGTCTCCCAGCCCCGCTCCCTCCTTTCCTCCTCCTGCCTGTTTCCTACCTCCCCTCCTCCCCAATCTGCCTCAGAAAATTAGCTTTCATTGGGCTTTTATAGCTGCACTTTTAAGTCAGTCAAGATTATTTTCTGCTGCTTAAATTCCTAGTTAACATGTCATGGTGCCATTCAGTGCTGGAAATGATGTAATTTATTGGGTAGCTGGTCAGTTGCACAAATAGCTGGAAAAACAAGTTTAGCTTGATATAAATAGCAAGACACAACAGTATATACAGCACAACACCTTGCCTCCTGCTGCAAACCTCCTGATTTCTGTTATTCTGGTTTCAGCGTGCCTAGCTGTCTCCTTACATTCAGTACTATGAAATAAGATAATTATAGCACAAGTAAATATTACCCAATTAATCTACTGCAACAACTGTTAAAACAAGCCATCTTATAAATTTTGCTAAGAAAATATGCCACAACCCAATATACACAGAAGATAAGTTTCTCTGACCTTGAAATAAATTTCAAGAGCAAAGAACATTACATGTAGAACAAACATTCAGTGATGAGAGGCAAGAGCTCAGGTCCAGCCCTATTTCCTCTGACCCCCTGAAATCTACCTAAGCTCAGAGCGATGGTGTGCTTGGGACAGCTTCTCTTTTCATGTACAGCCTAAATAAGAATAGTCCTCTGAAATCAGTTTTCCCTCTTCCCTCACACCTGGTGGCTGGACTCAGGCAGATTAACCCTCCTCTTCCCAGCACACTAGACTCCAGCTCTTACGGGTGTGATGGTCACACACAGCATCAGAAGTTTGAGGCAAGGAAACTATAAAGCTTCATCAAAAACCAGAGCCTCCCTTCCCTCTCCTCACCAAACCTATTTTAAAAAGAAAACAAATCAAACCAAAATATCAGCAGAGATCAGAATAAGTCACTCAGCAGTAGCAACTCACATTTATGCACAGGAAGTACCGTATGGGTTCGCAACATTGTGTACTGTAGAAGACCTGTCAAATCAGGGACAAACTTCTGGACAAACTATAGCAGAAGGCCTGTTTTGAAATGCTATTGGGTTTAAAGTTTAAATCTAGGCAGTGCTCTGTAGGTTTTTCTAACTGACTCACACAGAGAAGACAGTTTCTATTGGGGTGAGGATAGAGGAGAAAAAGAAGCCAAAAACCCTGATTGTAAAGATTAATGCCTTTTATAAGAAACTAAAGATGTTCTGAATCTGTGTGTGGCAGAGAGGGGTCTCGAGAGAGAAGCTAATTATGATACACTGCTTAAATACCATTATGCACTAATTATTGAAAAATGATGATGGATTTCTTTTTATTACTAAATGCAAGCAGAGTAGTGCCAGTGTTTGCGGCTTTTGAAAGACAAGCCACAAGAAGAAGTCAGATCGTGCATTGCCGCACATCTCCCCGCAAGCATGTGCTGAGTTTACAACACAAAAGGTGAAGTATGGCCATCTAACCCTGCCAGGTCCAAGTATCAGAGTGGGTTGGTTTGTTCTGGCCAGACCTTGCTTGGGATGTAAGGAGGGAAGGATGTCGCACACCAATTGTACAACTGGTCTGCAAGCTGCTGTGAGTGCATAGTCTGGCCTTGCAGAAGAGGAGAGCCTTTTTCTGGTTGATATCACTCAGAAATGTTGGCTTAGATTTATCTCTAAAGTCCCTCTAAATGAGGGACTTGAGGTATGATAGTAGCCATCCAAAGCTCCTCAGGAATCAGTGGAGAAAAGGAAGGATCTCAGAAGGTGACGAGAGGTCCAAGGTAGGCAGAAACATCTTTCAAAAATGCTGAGTAAATTTAGCATTCATCCCCCTGTCTGTGAAAGCGCCTGGGGACAGTGGCGAGATATGTCTGGGCTGACGCAGCATGGCTACAAAGCCTATAAAATCTACCCTACATTTCAAATGTGCTATGTGGAGGAGGAGTAGGGTAGAGTGGGATGGAGGTGAAACTCTGTGTGTTGCGCCTTTTCTACCAGTCTCTGGACCTGAAGCATGCCTCTTTTCTAGTGCCATGTGTCCACTGGGAAGCCAGATGAATTGCTGCACAGGGGTTTTGCAACATGGACTAACATCCTTAAGGACTGGGACCACTGAAAACACTGTCTCACTTGCTGTTTCTCTATTGTGGTAAACAAAATGTCCTTAAGGCCCCTCGTTCCTGTAGGACAACAGATTTCCTTACCTATTGGAGTGTTTCACTTGCAAAAAGGGACACCTGTCCAAATTTCCCATGTGAACAGCTCCTTGCTCCTGAATTATGCCTGGAAACTGAATGGGAGAGTGCTAGTTGGCATGGAACAAAGCCACATCCCAAATTTTTCATACCCAGTGTCTACAGGGGCCTCTTCAATGCCCCTGAAACTTAGCCAGGGCCTGGCTGACCTGAAAAATTTCTCAGGGTCCATTCTAACAGTTGATCAGAACAGACAGCTAACCTCCAGGCAGGGGCAATGATTTTTACACTAACAACTAGGTGGCCTCATGGTCCTATTTTCTTTGACATGGGGTGACCACAGAGTAAGTTTTCATGCAAATGGGTTGCAAAAAAATGCAGATAACAAGCAAAATATATGACTGCATTTGCTTGCTGACAAGCGCTCTCCCCTGGGATCTGGTTGAATCTGCTGCATCAGTCAGTTTTTAAAAACTGAAGATGAAAGCTGAAGGACATGCAGAAGATATCTGCAGATGGAGTCCATGATCTAGTGATCTCCCCTGGTCAGAAAGTAAACTTGCTTTTCCCTTACCTTTGATGAGTTGTTGGCTAAAAGAAGAGGATGTCATTTCTATTCCTCCAAGGAAACACTTCTGGTTTGTGTGTGCCAGCCATATTCATCCTGTCCGTGTAGCCAAATGGAATTCATTGTCTGACAGATGTCTTTTATTGTTGCATTTTTTTTCTGAGAATCTGACTTTCTCATCAAGTAATTTTTTTTTCTGGAAAATTCTAAAGTCTTTATTTCTTCCTGCTTTTTTGGACCAAAGATTGAATTTTTGAAAGAAATTTTGAAAAAAAAGGAAAGTATTTTTATTTTCCAAGGTTTTTGTTTTGCTGTCAGGAGAACAGCATTACTCACCCCTAGTGAGGCGCTCAGCATGCACACAGGGAGGAAAAATCACAGGCAGCAGTATATGTGAGGGCCACCCAGCTGGAAAGCAGCTTGTCAGAAAAGCACCTGGGCATCCTGATGGACACTAATTTGACTATTAGCCAGCAGTGTGCCCTTGTGGCAAAGGCAGTAAATGGGATCATGGATTGCTTTACAAGTAGCGTTGTCAGCAGGTCAAGGAAAGTTATCCTTACCATCTACTCAGCACTAGAGAGACCACACCTGGAGTACTGTGTCCATTTGTGGGCTCCTCAGTGCAAGACAGACAGGGATATATTGGTAAAATTCCAACAAAGGGCTGCAATGAGGATTAAGAGACTGAAGCATCTCTTCTACGAGGAAAGAGAGAGAGATGGGGGAGAGCTGGGGCTGTTCAGCCTTGAGAAGGATCAGGGACACCTTATTAGTATATATAAATACTTAAAGGGAGAGGGCAAAAATGAGGTCAGGCTCTTTCCAGCACTGCACAGAGTTAAGACTAGAGGCAATGAACATAAACTGAAGCACAGGAGGTTCTCTCTGAACACTTTTTCACTGTGAGGGCAACTGAGCAGTGTAGAGATTGCCCAGAAAGTTTGTGGAGTCTTTTGGAGATATCCAAAAGCTGACTGAACATGGTCCTAGGCAGTCAGCAATAGGTGGCCCTGCTTCGTTAGGGACTTTGGGCCAGAAGATCTCTTAAGGTCCTTTCCAAACTCAACCATTCTGTGACACTGTGATTCTGAAAGCTTGTTGGGAAACAAAACGGCAGTCCTGTAAGAAACTAAAGCAGCTGTATCTTGCCTGTGCTCTCCTTAGGGAGCAGTCCTTGAAGTCAGCTATTCCTAGAACCATACATTGATTAAATTTTTTGAGAAAAGTACTTGATTTGCTCCTAAAGAGAACAAGAAGACATATGTGGAGTTGACAGGGGATGGGGAACTGGGAGTTAAGGTGGGATCGGGTGATGGGTGGAGCACCTTGACCTGGATCTAAAAGGAGGGAAGGGATTCCTAGGGAAAAAGCACGGACATGGCAGTGTGGGAAGGCAGCTATGCTACCTCAGTTGGAAGCAGTAGTTTGTTCAGTGCTGTCTTGTGTCCCACCACAGAACTGGCTTTCTCAAACTTGTTTCATGCCTGACATACAAGCTAGACATTCAAAATGGCCTCAGCACAACTTTCCAGCTGAAACACCCAGGGTGAGTGGGCAGAAAAGACCGCATCCAGCCAGATATGGAACAGGCCTTGCTGGTTTTAGGGAGCAAATATTTCCTGCCTTGATGGAAAGACCTAGATTTGTTATTGCAAAGCTAGGGGCAATCTCATAAAGCCAAGTTGAGACCAACCAGAGAAGAAAAGAGAGCAACACATTGTGCAAGGGTGGAGAACAGGAGCATGGCATTTGGGGTATGCGGTTTTGGATGTGCGTACAAATTGTTTGTGTGGGCAATTTGCTGTTTTTGCAGTGAAAATCCCGATCTTCCATAACTGCCTGTGCGGAAAAAAAAAGGGAGTGCAGTTTTCACTACTCAGATTTATAATCTGCTCTCAAAATATGCCCACAGGAAGCAAAATTAGAATTTTCTTCTCAGGACAGTGCTAGCTCAGGGGTTTAAAATATATCTTGAGCTAACATTTTTGTGAGTCATCCTGCATCACCGAGTAAAGATATACATGATGTGAGCACTGCGGATTTAGGAATAAGCCAGCATTGTTTTCTGCTTTGCTCCATTATTGAGAATTTTCTGATTCTGCCACCAGTGGTTCATTAGGGTGAGTCTGTCCCTGGTACAGCTCCACAGGACACAATGGAGAGATGACTTCGGTCCTATAAACATGCTGCTAAATTCTGAGCAGCCAAAATACGTGACTATGGATTTTTGTGGTGCCTTCATGGGTATCATTACATAGGATAGATAGCTAGGTACCAGCTCACAGTCTTATATCCTCAAAGGAGAAAGTTAATCCCAGTTTCCATGCAAGAAATTATTCTGTTTAACAGGCGATACATCGATGCACTACAACAGGGTGTAAAATATGTTTGATTTGCAATTGCATCAGCTGCACTGGAGAAAAAAGCAGAGGTTAAACAAGGCCACATGTTTAACCAGAGGCCTCATAGGGCTACGAATACAAGGAAAGCTGATCTTTTTTCATGATATCAATACAATGCAGTCATCCTGTGTGAGTTTTGCATACCATCCTATCCACAGCCAGAGAAGGGACTTCTATTTCAGTAAGAATCAAAGCAAAACCAAAGGAATAACAAAGGGGTGAGAGAGTTAATCTGTAGGAGATGATGATAAATCCCACTGCATCTTGTAAAACCCTCCTGCTCTTTCCTTCACAGTGGCATTATTTTCCCATCATAACCACTTCCTTAATAAACAATCAATCTTTGTGTTTACAATTTAAACATATTTTTGGGGGATGAGGGAGAAAGGGACTGGGCGGCTCAGGGTTTGGCAGTAATACAGTCAAGAGTCTACAGGGGTTTGAATTCCAACCAGGTTGTGTTGCCCTTGATTTATTAGTCATCCTGGTGCAGGGGAATCACTGTCTCTCCTCCACATTATTTTGGTGGTTCTGCCCTGTAGTAACATCAATCAAGTCAAAATAATGTGCATTTCTTTTCTCACAAAAACTTGACTGATTTTTTTGAGAAGCAGAGTCTTGGTGATGCAGTTCATATCCCTCTGTAATTGAAACTCAGCTTGATAGCCTAGTGAATGCTAAATAAATGAATACAAGTATTGAGTCCTGACTTCTGATTACAAAAATGATAGGGAAAAGCAATAGAGAAAATCAGTGATCCCCATGGCTACATCTGCACATCCAGTCTGTGTCTCTGCTGACAGCTGTGGGGATGCAGCACAGTCTGCATGGGTGGACTGATGTGTTTCCAAGAGCAAAGCAGCAAAAAACTCAGCTTGTATTGCACAGCCACCACGCTCTGCCACAGGAGTGGTTTTGCCTTCTCTCACCAACAAAGGGACATGTAACACCGCTCTGCCCTTTGGGGTGAGCTCTGGGGTGGTGGTGGTCTGGTGTGAGTTCTTTCCCTTGGTTTTGGTGCCTCCAGCCCCAATCTGCACCTAACACTAACCTCCCTCATGCTGCTTGGCCTGTGCAGCCTCAACGTGAATAGCTTGCAGACAGGTTATGGGCCCTGAGCCAAGGATTATTCAACAATTCTGATAAAAAAATCTCTGAAATCATAAGGGCTCTGCAGAAATTCACTCCTCAAATCAAAAGTAAAAAAGAAAAAAAAAGGAAAAGGACAATCTGTGAAATAGCTGACTCTGAATAATTCACTTGCCTCCAGGATAAAGCCCAGGCTCCTCTCCTCAGCTCCCTAATCAGAGACCGTGGGGACAGCTATGCTGCTACTGTCCACACTGGTAATTGTCCATGGCCTGAGATACTCCCTTCTTTTTTAGTGTCGTCAATCTGGCAGCTTCCCATTTATGTAATTGTTATTGATATTTTCCCTCCTCCCCCCCAGATGCTTGGAAAATGATGAGATAGTTTGCTAACAAACAGTTTTCATGAAAGGAACAGCTGGCTTGCTCTACTTCTAGCTCTTTGCAAAAGCTTTCTGCATGTCTGTCGAGCTGGGGTGTAGCATGATGAGCCGTTTCTGTTGAGAAACCAGAGTTTACAAAATAACCAGAGTTGAGGTAAACCCTGATTATGGGGAAAGTCTGCGCGTTAGGCTCCCTCGCAGCCTCAACTCACACTACTGGCCTGTATTTTTGGAAACACTTCCAACGTTTTTCCTTTGTGAATTGGTGCAAATGGCCTGTTGGAGCCAGGCGTGCCTAAATTCTCACTGACTTTTCCTTAATCCCTTTGACTTGAGCAGAGCCTCAGACAGGCGTGAGGAGATCAAGGGGGTCCCTGGGGAGTGCTCAGCCATTAGGGTACCATTCAGCAGAACTGGCTCGATGCTTCCAGCTCCCGGCTGAGCTCATAACTGTATGCTTTCCTAAATGGGAGAAGAAACAAAGCGATGTATGTCAATAAGCTAAAGGGAATTATCTCATGTACAAGGAACAGCAAGCTGTGTGTTTTTCCTTGTTTGCTCTGTGATTTTTGCTATCTATACTAAATTTGGCATGCCAGAGATGGAGCCGGCCCCTCCTCCTTGTGGGACACATTCAGACATGTTGGATCCTTGGGGTGGGAGTAGCACAGTGAGAGGGATTTGAAGAAAAATCAATGGCAAGGGGGAGCGTTAGAACTCAAGCAGCTCTTTTTCTTGGACTTCGTGCCTGTATACAACTTAACCTCAGCCTAAATGCCCTTGCTGCTGCCAGCTTTCTGGGGCATTGTGACGTGAGGGGGAAACAGTCCCTATTGCCTCCGGCTCCTCTGGGTCCTCTTCAGGTCCTGTGTGGGCCCCCACATGGTGAAAGCACACAAAGACTGAAACCTCTTCATCGTGCAGCCATTGATTTTTGCAGAGTTATTAATATCAGTGTAGGTGGGATGAGGCATGTGCTGATGCGCCTCACCAGCCCAGAAAAGATCATGCAATTCAAATGCTGATGTAAGAGCCTGATTGCCCGCTCTGCTGTGTAGTGGGAGTTATACAAGTGTCCTTGGTGGGTGTGAAATACTAGATCTTTATTTGGACAGCTAAAAAGCCCGAGGTCTGGTGTTGACTTTACTTCAGTCCTTGCTTTAGTAAGATCTCTTCCCTCTTCTCTGTGGGATTACCTGTAACAGGGCTGGGGTGAGACCTCTGGGTTGTGTGGCATTAGTTGCTCTTTCCAGTGCAGTGGGATTTTGCAGTTTTGAAGCCAGGAGGTGAGTGGCTTTCTAACTAAATACTCCAAGATTTCTGTTTGTTTTATTTTGCTCAGAAGAAGGTTCAAAGATAAAAGGCTGATTAAGAATGATGATGTGCTCCCACTCTGTTTCTGGCTGTCCTTTAGCCAGAACTTCAAAGAGAATTTTATTTGTTTGTGTTAGGAACTGAATTTCTTGCGATCTGTGCTTACAAGAGGCCATGATGTTACCTGGGAATTATTAATTGGGAGATGCTTACTCTCTTCTGCTGCTCAGAAACAACTAGAGCATGTTGTTTGTAAAATGTGAAAGAAAAATGAAAACAATTTCCTATTTGTTCTCTTTGAAGTTAAGGGGGAAAAAAACCCTCAGAGTATAGCTGAATTACCACATAAAGCAACATTTTTTTATTATTATTATGTAAAGATCAAAGTAGAGGGAGAAAAGTATTGCAAGGATCTTACTTTGATGAGTTTGGTCACAAATCAAAACTTGGTTTGATGGGGGAGATACAGACACAAAGCACTATGAACCACGGATTTGCTGAATATGTTAAAAAAGTGCTGAGCAGTATTAAATTAATGCAAAACTGAAGATTACACAAGGGTAAACACTGCAGCTAATGTTTGACTAGAACTGAACTGAGGGCTGAGTGCCTCCACTTAATTTGCAGACCATGCCCACGGCAACCCCAGGAGGCTGGGAGTGGAGGAGACAGACATTTTATAGTGAGGAGCCACATTATTATTTTTAAATTTAGCCAAAAAAAAAAAAAAAATCTGGTTAAAGTTACTGTTTCTAAACACTGGGGAGAGGCAACTGAGAGAAAGCAAAAAAGAAGGATCATTGAGTGCCTTTTGGAGCTGAAAAAGAAAGATCTGCTAAGCTAATACCCAGTAGGTGTGAATGTCTCTAGTAAATACTAGATCATAAATAGAACTGAGAAAATCAGTGTCGTTCAAAAGCCATGCTGCAGATAGCTCTGCAGCCTGAAAAGGACTTGCAGACACTGCTCAAGCATGTGCATAAAAAGCGTACTTTTCATGAAGATTCATTTGCATACCATCCAGGGACAAGACGGTTGGGGTGAGTGAACATGATGGTGCAGAGAAAGCAGTGAAACACGAAGTGGCTTTCAAGTTCAAACGAATATTTGCAAATTATTTCTTCCACTCCATCCAGATCAGATCATGACACATTTTCCTTCCCTAGCATGATGGGCCTTGTGGACTGATCCTGCCTTTTGAAGCAAAGAGCACAAAAACCTGCTCTTGCTTCTTTAGAGTTTTGCGCAAAATCTTCCACTTCCAAAGAGCATGTTTAAGCCCCTCACAGTTTGGTGCAATTCCTATTTGTGTAAGTGGCTTGAGAATTGAAAGGAAAGAGAGGAGGGCAGACTGGGCTGGGACTGTAGCTGGTTTAAACTTATTCCTCAGATAACTTTTTTTTGGTCATTGAAGCCCTAAGTGCCCTTTAGGCATGATATGTTATGTCTTCAGTAGCAGAGCAGTGAGTATCTTTAGATTGGGTTTTCATCATATACTTTAATTTTCTAGGCCGGGGAATGACCATAATTGCTGAACAATTCAATGTAATGGAATGGGCTAATTCAGCGCTTTTTACTGCATTTTTCCACATAATATCTAAAATCCTTTTTTCCACCATAACCCATGTTTATGAAAGCAAGTACTTAACCCGCACATTTCCTGGGCTTGAATCATTTCCTTAATAAGGCATAAAATTTTGCAAAATCACTCCCCTTACATTAACACATCATTATAAGGAGATATCAGTGTTTAGCACGTCAAAGGCATACACTAGTCTATGCAATGTACAGCTACTCCACTCAGTTTCAGATCCATGTATCGTGGCTTTTGAATATTAATTCCGTAAAACTAAGAGTTTTCCTTTCCTTTCTTTCCTTATTTTTTTAATTCAATGTTTTCTTCCTAGCTGCTATAGGCTGTACTCTTGTGCAGGATGAAGTATGTCAGACATGCTAGCTTTACTTTTAGTTTTGGCTTTGAATCCGATAAGTAGAAACAAAGCAGCAAGCAATGGCTGCAATTTGAAACTGCTATAACCGCAGTTCATAAAATAACATTAAAAGATGACAAAAGCTATAAAAATCTCTACGTTCCCTTTTGTTTCTGTGTTCTGTCAGACAGGAATCTCCTTTTCCAGGGAGACACTGAAAAAGCTGATATATTACTTTAAAAATAAAAAAATATTTATGCAAACCAGAATTTCTTCTGGCTGTGAACTCATTGTGCTGTTGCAGGACGCGTTGACATCCAGCTCTTAGTGACCTGGGCACACAAGTAGAGTAACTCCTGGGAGCAGTTCCTCTGACATCAGAAGGTCTGCTTGCTTACATTGACTTAAGCATGTGCTCAGAACCTGGCTTCATGCAGATTTCTCACTGCTGTGTGAACTTTAGTTTGGAACAAGACTTCTTATCAGAGCAGTTTTGCTGCAACGGTCTTTTGCATAGATGGGGTCACCCAGCTGAAAGCTCTATAGCTTCTTGTAACTTGAATGCCTCTCTGCGTCTGTTGAAAAGGTGGTCAAACCTCTGCAAAGCCAGATTCAGAGATGTGAGTCTGAGCTTTTTTCTGGCTTTGTGCACTTCTATTAACTCAAACCACTGTAAAAATGAGGTGCTTCCTGGGGGAAGGTCTCATAACTCTTGAAAAGTACTAGTTAAGCAAGTAAAACCTTGCTTCATTTCTGACTTTGGACAGAGCTGAGATCTGCCTGTATTTCAGGACTTGGACCATCTATTCCAGGAGCCAACTTTTGCTCACAGCTGCTCAGCAGCTTTGTTCCTGCCTAAACCGTAGCAGGCTCATGTTTACATAAAGAAACAAATCTGTAAGATGCCATAATTTCATAAACTAACATAAATCAGACTCTTTGCTGATGCTCCTGAACCTTCTCTCATGTTGTGAGCATGCAGTCTGGGTTTTGACCATTGAAGACGCGTCAGGATGAGCACATCAGAAGATAAAAAGAAAGACAGGTTTAATGAACACCTGAGTTATACAGGGTTAATGAAAACTAAACATGAGGGCTAGCCACAACCAAAATTAGCACTGGTAGCCTGCTGGGTCTGTTGTTTATAGCATGTTCAGGGTTAGGATGACTGGCTAGCAGCATATTACAAGTGATCCTATTTGTGTGAGACTGGGCTTAGTTCTGCTGGAAATGTGAAATCATAATTATTGGGTTCCTTTCTGTTTGATGAAATCCAGAAATGATGCATCTTCCGAGTGTGTGGGAAGAGAATTTCCTTCTTTTCTATCTCTCTTGCTTTCTCTCTCACATGTCCTTTTCTACTTCTTGATCTTAATGTGTGACAGGAAATATTGCTGGAAGAATTATTCATACTGAATAATTTTGTTGATATATTTCACCCTGGAAACTCTTCAGGCACATTGTCATTCCTCTCGAAAGCATTTAAAAAATGACACTAACTGTAAGCCACGTGGTATGATTTCTCTTCCCTAGTTGGATGGCTGGCTCTGTGATGACAGCTCTGGTGGGAGTGCTCCAGTAGGTCAGGAATGTGGAGCATGTCCTGGTCTCGCGAATTTTTCATGAGTCACGGGATTTCCACCAGGTCAGAGTCTATTCCTTTGGTTAAAAAAGAAGAAATAAAATTCATCTCTGTCATGAATTTCAGTCCAAACTGGAAAAAAATCCACTCCCCTCACTCTGGCTGACCATTAACTTTTCCTGTGTTCTGGGTGAAGAGCAGCCCATGAGAGCCCAAGCTGGCTAAGTTCATCTGAATTTCACTTGTTGTTTCAGGGACGCTTAGTTCCTACAGATTTTCTGCAGGCTGTAGAGAAGCCCTAACAAAAGTTTTGGGGAGAGCCTAAGTCCAACTCCCTGCTGAACACCAGTGAGCTCCCTGGGAGAGGAGATGTTCCAATTAAGTGAAAATCTTCAAAGCTCAAGCTTTATTCCTGGCCAAATAATCCAGCACTGGACAAGGAACTGTGGGTGCTGTGGGTGAAAAATGGCTTAAACTGTGGATTCTAACAGGCAGCATGTAACTGTATGCGTCTGTGTGTGCGTGTGTGAATACCCCAAAACGAGGTTTAAACTCTCAAGCAGAAGCCTGCTACTTACTGGTAGTGACTGGTATGGGCTGCTTGTCAATTTGTGGGCTAAACAAAAGCAGCATGTCCTGAATTCTCCAGTTAATAAAGAGATCGGGTCAGAGACACCTATTAGAAGACTGATCACACATTGTGCTTTGGCACATGAGCTCTTTGGATTGTGAAATCTAGGACTAGGTGTCCTGGAAAGCAGAATTGCCCAAAAGGAAGGCGCCCCGTAAAGAAGAAGCAATGAAAAAGAGAAGTGGGGTCAGAAAGAAGGTGATGACCCTGGCAGGAGGAAACCCTCTGTTAATGGGGAAAGTTCCTGGAGATCATTGCCACCTTTCCTTCTCAGTCACAGGATCACAACCAGCCTAATTAAGAACAGCATGAATGCTGTGGGTCAGAAATCCTGTGTACAGTCCCACTGCACGTGTGATTTTCCATGTGATATCCTTGGCCGGCTGCGGGTGTGCAGAACTTGGTGCCTGCGCTCTCCCTTCTGTTAGGGTTAACCTGACAATGGCAATTTGTTCTTGCAATCTGTTTTGCAACACAGTGATGCAACAATACAGCATTTGCAACATAGTCATTAATCCAGGCTGGCACTATCTGATCAATGTATAAACGATCAGTATGCTTTGAGGACTTTTGTGGAGGAAAGCAGACAAATGATAAAAAAGCGCAGAAAGGAGAAGCGACAGCCTCCAGGTTCATCAAAGGTCAGCAAGACGACGGGTCTAATTCCTCCTGACACTGACCTACTGTCTCCCCACATTTTTATCCTGGTAAACAACTATCCAATACCAAATGCCTCATGGTCCTCACATATTTTTGTCATCAAATGTGTAACTGAAAGCACTACTAGCTTGATATGATTCTTTGGAGCTTACCTGGGGCCCTATTTCCAGATAATTTTTCTATCATGCTCGACCAAGCATGGTTACACCTAGGTGAAATAATGCTCTAAAAAGGTCATTTGTAGTATGGAGAGAATTGTTTTGAAAGAAAAGATTTTTATAAAGGTGCTGAATGAAATGGGGGTGAAAAAATGCCAGTGAAGGCCTGGAAGACTAGGAAAAATGTTGATCATCATGCTGTGACTAAACTGCAAAGGGACAAAAGATGACAGGAAATAAGCTAATAGCAATACACACTTTGTGTGCTTTTTTCTTTATTTTGTGTCTTGTTTAGTTCCTTGCTTGCCTGACAACCTCCCCTCTCCTCTCCTCTCCTCTCCTCTCCTCTCC